>NW_023315035.1:0-65985 GCF_010614865.2 Stegodyphus dumicola
TCATCACCAAAACCGAGTACTTTCTTCGTGGAACATACTGAGTCCCATTAATTTCAAAACTAATATTTTTAAAATCATAATTTGATAGTTCATCTAGCAAAATATCAGCTTCATTTCGTGAATAAAATTCTTCGTATAATTCCACAATTAACTCTGTATCACATATATTCCTCATATTCGCTTTTGAATCTAACGACAATTCTGAATGATATAGAAATACGTAGCATTCTTAAATAGCAAAAATTATCTATAAAATACATTAACGAAATGATTTCATCAACACTTATCGTAATACATTCTTGTCATATCTTGTTTGTGAAGCCAGTCTTTCCGGCGTCATATGTGTAAAAATAATCATGATAGGATAGTGGGAAAGAGTTATAGTGTCCTAATGTTGTTATTCTGAACCTCGATATTACATATATGCATAAGGAGAATCTTAAAAGCATCATCCACTTATCATGATAGAGTAATGGAAAATTTCTAAAACTCTGATAATCATACGCGAAAGAATGTATTATCTTAAGGTTGTTGTTACTATTCCAAGTTTGACAATACATACAGAAGTGAAGGAAGACCCTTGATAAGCGCTGCACGTTATCATGATAACGTGAAGTCTACAGCGCTTATCAAGGATGTTCCTTCACTTCTGTATGTACTGTCAAACTTGGAATAGCAACAACAACCTTAAGATAATACATTCTTTCGCGTATGTTTATCAGAGTTTTAGAAATTTTCCATTACTCTATCATGATAAGTGGATGATGCTTTTAAGATTCTCCTTATGCATATATGTAATATCGAGGTTCAGAATAACAACATTAGGACACTATAACTCTTTCCCACTATCCTATCATGATTATTTTTACACATATGACGCCGGAAAGACTGGCTTCACAAACAAGACATGACAAGAATGTATTACGATAAGTGTTGATGAAATCATTTCGTTAATGTATGTTTTAGATAATTTTTGCTATTTAAGAATGCTACGTATTTCTATATCATTCAGAATTGTCGTTAGATTCAAAAGCGAATATGAGGAATATATGTGATACAGAGTTAAATGTGGAATTATACGAAGAATTTTATTCACGAAATGAAGCTGATATTTTGCTAGATGAACTATCAAATTATGATTTTAAAAAATATTAGTTTTGAAATTAATGGGACTCAGTATGTTCCACGAAGAAAAGTACTCGGTTTTGGTTGATGAAGGACTTAGTTACGAATTCTCTGGAACGAGCATTTGTGCAGAGAACCATGGACTCAAACTCTTCTAAATGTAAAAGATTATGTTGAAACGATAACTGGCAAAAAATATAATTTTGCTTTATTGAACTATTATCCTGACGGAGTGGCGAAAATTTCAACGCATAAAGACAATGAAACTTGTCTCGAACCTGAAAGTGATATACCTATCATCAGTTTAGGTGCAAAACGTCAAATGGTATTTACCAGGCGAAATTTCACATCTCGAAGCGTGGACTTAACTCATGGAACTCTCCTTGTAATGAAACCCCCAACGAATCAATTTGGATGCACGGAATACCCTCTCAACCTGACGTTAAAGATCCTAGAATTAGTATCACATTCCGAAACATAAAAATTTCGAAAATTAAAAAACGACGCTTGGAAGATAATGAGGATGAACTTCCAGAGGATGACTGGTTTGCCCACTATATGAAATCTGTTCCTGAAAATATCTTCATGCCGAATAATCGAGAACAGAAAAAAAGAAAGTTCGAAGTTGATTGCACAGTGGACTCTTGGTTGGGGATATTTTGTGTCCATAAATCAGTTTGAAAACAGAATGAACATTCATCTACGTGAATGTGTGGAACAAAATAAAATATTATACCCTACTACACGCGGTGTTGTTATAACTCCTGCAACATGGCAAGAATTTTCCTCAAAAATATATGAATTTAATCTTGTCTATACGAGTGCCAGCATCATTTGCAATAATGAGTTGGTAGTTTTCAACAAAGAAGGTGAGTGTATTTTTCAACAAGTTTTTAAACAAGATGAAAATTCTTTTAAACTAAAACCTACATACCTAAAAGTAAACTGTGATATTTTAAAAAAAATTGAAAGAAATTATTCCTGATGTATCTAATACTTTATATAAAAGTATTTTTGAAATTATTTTACCGTTGCAAATCAAATGTAAAAACAATTGTTCGGATATGGTAAGTGATGATGATGAACTTTTTAAAGAACTCATAAACTCTATCAAAACTGAATTAAATTCAGTGATTAAAAAACTATTTTAAATGCGAAGGTTGCATTGTAAATCATCCTTCACAAACAAGACATGATTGCATTATAATAAGTGTTGATAATAGAATTAAATATATTGGTGAAGATATATTTTTATGTATTAATTTTAAAAATATAAGAGATTCTTTAAGGCAGAAAAAAATTTTTCATTTATTTTGTGATAGGTTTTTTGAATTGAAATGTTATGAAGATTATAAAAATGCATTAATATAAGTACAGCTATTCTATTTAAATTTCTGTGTTTGTTTGATGTTCTGACTATGTTTTTTTTCCTTATGTTTTTTTAATAGAAATATATTGAAATTTTAGTTTTAATTTTAAAGCAAACATGTATATCAAATGTCAGTAAATGGATATTGCTGTTAATTTGATGTTAATTAATGTAAGAAAATTCTAAGTATATTTTATGTGTAATACAGAAACTTGTTCTTTGGAAATAAATAAATGTATTTAAATAGAAAAGCTTCTTGGTGAAATGAATGTATTTTTATTTTTTATAACAATTTTTTTTAAGTATTGTATGTTTACAGTGCAGTATATGCTTCAAGTGATTCACTCGTGTTGAAAATTTAAGAGTTTATGAAGCGATTATTCGCTGAACTTATGTGATATATTTGTAAGGTTTCTTGAATACGAGTAATCTGAAGAGATATTTGAAATCTCATGAAAGAAACATCAGATGTAGTGTATGTCCTAAGAAATTTAAGTTTATAGTTTGAAAAGTCGCGAAGCTTCTCGTCTTAGAATTTTGTAGTGAATAATCACAAGTTCTTTTCATGTAAAAAGGATATGAAAACTTATAAAGTTACTTTTAAGAGTAAATCATGATAAAAAATATTTAGTGAGCATAAGAATTTAAAACAATATGAATCTTTACATCGTATTGAATGTTCGGACATTTTTTCAAGTAAAACAGAATTTGAAGAAAATCTCACGAACCTTTTTTTTTTTTTTTTTAATTTTGCTGGTGTCAAAAGAAACAGAAATATGCTGATGATGATGTTTTGAAACAGCATGATACTTCTCTTCTTATAAATTGCATCCATTGTTTACAAGTGTTTAAAAGAAAAAGTGATCTCTTACACCACATTCGAATGCGACATGGTTTGATGCGAATCTTACAAAAACGAAGAAACGTTGACATCGTTAATACATGCAAGTCTTCTAAAATCGCAAGTCTTAATAGTATGTTCGCAATTGAATCGATTTGCTAGAACATAGAAAAATGATCATGTCTTAGATGTACTTCTTGAATATATAAAATTGTAGTTAGTAGGGAAAAAAATGAGTTATGATGTAGTTTTACACTGAGTTATGATATCGGTGTTTGAAATGGTAATCAATAGTTACATTTAAAATGTGTCGTGAGTGTGAAAATGCAGAAATAAAAGGAGCTTTGGCGAATTAAATGTTTAATAAATTATCCTAATTGATAGTTTTTTCATATAGTTTAATTTCATTGATGGATGAAGTAAGATGATATTAAAACAACGTTTAAATATTATTTTAATTTAATGTAGATTGGGAGTAAAATATCTGTATCTTTCTTCATTTCAATCGGTAATATCTGTATGCTGGTAAAGGTAAATACGTATGTTCGTAAGAATTATACTGTGTCACATTTTTGACAATCTTCTTTCATTCATATTAGCTAATAAGAGAATTATTGAAGTTAGTAAAGTAATGAAAATCAACGTTATTGAAAGAAAAAAACTCTAAAAGCATTTACATTTCCAGAAATATATCAAAGTTCCTTTTCTTAAAAACACCAGGTGTATCGTAGTTTTTATTTCTATTTCGTTAAAAGCTGAACTTGTAAAATAAAAATTTTCTATTAGTGTGTAAGGTAAACAAAAAAAAATCAAGAGACAATCCGTATCATGAATGAAATTCAAGTCTTACATCGGATTAAAAAGAAATATTCTGAATCTAAATGTTTATGCCTATTTAGCACAAAATGTGTTTATTTGGGTGTTATAAATTTAACTAAAACCATTCTTATAACAGTATGTTGCCTTTAAACTGAGTAAAAAATGTTAAGTATATTTTCTGATGGTATTGATATACTTGTCAAAGAAGTTCTAGAAAACCTCAAATGTCGAAAGAGCATATGATAAGAGTCTCTTTTCCTATCGCTACGTCAGTTACAGGTTAAGGGGTGTCTTGAATGGATGAAGGTAATGTTTGTGCAAAAATATAGTAGTTCTATTTTGAAATGAGAAATAATTCGCTTTTTGTCAATTAAGGAAACTTGTGGTATTATCAAACAGAATGTCAGTGAAAGACATTGCGTTTGCATAGTGAATTATGAAGGTACTGAAAGATAGTAAAGAAGGTGAATGAAAGAATTAATTTGAACAAATAAGGTAAGGCTATCATTAAAAGAAAAAACTGTTCGAAAGATGTATATTAGAATTAAAAGTTAAGATGTTAAAATTTAAAAAGATGTAACAGAGTAAAACCAAAGAATACTGGTAATTCCCATCTGGAAAACAGTAATTTGAGTACGATATTGAAAAAGTTGGTTTTAAAAATTTCTTTATGCATGTGATGCAAAACAATTGCTAGCTTTATCATGAGTGCTGACATAGATGCAATTAGTGTAGGAAAAATAGTAAAATTAGTATAGTCAGTGTCTCTAAAACATGAAAAAATAATAATGTGAGCAGTGTAAATTCATTTGAAGTACTGAAATATGACATAGACTAAATATCAGAAGATGTAAGAAATATTTTGGTATGTGTGGATGAAACACTGAACGTGGTTGTAAAATTAGAAATGAAAATTATCAACACACATTAAAGGTAATCGGGATTTAAAACTAAACATGATGTTAGAAACTTTGAAGATCCATAAAACTATATGAGAAAGAAATACATTTAGATATAAATGGTATTAAACTGTAAAGTTGTGAATGGAAATTTCTGAGTAAAACCTGTAGATGATCTATTATGATCGAGAATAAAACAAGTATTTTAAAAATTGTAAGGAAATATTTGAATATGGAGTAAATGAAAACAATCCATATCGTTAAAATGAATAAAAAGGGATAAAATGTTGGAATTACGAGTGATGAGACAGAAATAAAAACATTATAATAAATAAGTTAAACTAGAATTAAGAAATATAAACACAGAAGGGAAATCATGAACGTAAGAAAAGCAATTAACAGTTATAGACTTAAGTTTTTAAAAAAATATTCGGTAATGTAAGGAAGATATTGTTAAACATGTAAAAGAAATTAGAAATTCTGTAGAACATTTAGTAAAAGAACTAAGATCACGAAAAATAAACGTTTCTTTTTAAATAGAATTTCAAACCACTAAGTTAAAGTGTGTATAGAATACTAGAATGGTTTAAAAAAAGTAAATGAAGTTAAAATTCAGAATATATTGAACATTATAACGTTAAAAAAAGTGTGAAATTGCATCTAAAATTAAGTAATGTAACAAATAAACAGCATGTGCGGGGAACGTTTGTGAAATATAATATAAGTTAAAAATCAGGGTATGCTGAAATGGTATGAAAGGTATGAAAAAAAAAATAGTATGTGGAAATTAAATAAAATATTACAAATTAGAAACGTTAAGTATTAAAAAAATATGACAGTAAATAAATATGTTATTATGAACAGAAAACCTGAGAAATAAGTTAAAGTTTCATGGAAAAAACTAGAAAGAATAAAAGTATCAGAATAAAATTGAGTAATAAAAAAAAATTATCTTGTAGTTTCATTAAATGAAAGTCTCTTTTTTTTTTTTTAAGTCTTTTTATATATATATTTGTTTCTTTTACATTGTTTTCAGAGTCGCGCATTGAATAATTTAACACCAGACTTAAAAATATATTTCTAAAACATATAATTCACTTTTTCGTCAAGAGAGGGCAGCATCGCCATTTCATCAAAATTAAGATGCAGAAAATATTTCCCGTTGCCAATTTAAAAAAAACTAACTTTAAATGAAAAGCAGGAGGTCTACAACTCAACCAGCAATCTACCAACACCTCAACTCCACTCGTGACCACGCCTCCTAGTGTGATGACGTTCCCTTTGGCCCCGCCCTCTGTGTGACGTCATTGACCATGCCCACACCGCGTGTCGCAGAACCCCCATTTTTTATCTACTGATGTTGTTGGTAGTGATTCAGGCACCACCTGCTTGGAAGCGTCGTTAAAATTTCGTAAACCCCCGTCAGCCTCGTCTTCTGTGACATTCTCAGTTTCATTGGTTGAACATTCTTGCGAGTCCCAACAAGCCTCAGCTTCTTTAGGTCTAACCTCGATCGAGGAAATATCTACCGCATCTGCATTATCTTCTGTCTCCTTAGAAATGTTAACATATTTCAATAAAGAACCTTTAATTTTACTAAGCGACTCACTCACTTTCTCTTTCTTTTTGCGTTTTTCATGTCCACTTTGGTGTTTTCTTTTATATCCATCAGACATTTTTCGCTAAAAAAAAATATTTAAAAAAAGCTTTTATAAATTGCGCTTAAAAGTTTAAAATAATTTTTTAACTTTCTGATATACCATAATAAAAGCGATGGGCACGCACAAACTAAAATTTAAACTTGTTTTCTCCATCTTCTCGTCACCTTTAAATATACATTTTAGTTTGCGCCCGTCGCTTTTATTATGCTATCAGAAAGCTAAAAAGTTATTTTAAATTTGTTAAGTAATGCATTTTAAACTTGTAAAAACGAAACCCGGATTTACGAGTATGGATTAAAATTAAGCTATTCCAAAGGTGATTTGGACTGTACTATTTCTACGACTACTACTGGAGACTTTTTTACAATAGTATGGCCAAACCCACCCCATAGTAGGCCTACTCAAAGTTCCTTGCATTGTGCTGCATTCTACGGCGGACTATTATACTAATAAGAAGTGATAAAATGAAAAATTCTATTAATTTATAACGGAATGAAGCAATATTCCAGAATCAAAAACTAGGTTGAAATAAGTAGAGTATAAAAACAACTTTCCTTTACTTACCTTACTTATAATAAATTTAACTTCCAGTTTTTAAACTAAAGATTGACTTGGGGTTGAGCGTGATTAAAATACAAGCACAGGCATACACGCTCTATCGTAGTGTTTACATATTAACTTATTACACAACTGAGCTACTAAAACAAAGACCTTAGCAGCAGGGAAAACCTCTCGATCGCGCGCAAGCGTTTGGTAGTGGGCATGGAAACGTGGCCAACTGTGTCAAACGCATGTGCCCGTCCGAGAGGTTTTCCCGGCGGCTAATGTCTTGTCATGTTCATGTACTAAAACCCTGGAATTCTGCATGGAATTTGGTAGATATAAAAGTTGCATTGTTGCAGATAAACTCAATTCTGGAATTATGGCTATTGAAAATGGCTCTATGAAAAATAAAAACATTAAAATCCCAAAATAAAATAATGTTATTTTACCGCATCATCACATTTTCGGATTTATATCTACAACAAAATTATTACTTAATATTAGCGGTCAATTTCAGTTAAAAAATGTTTATTATTTCGGGGCCTACGCTGCTGGAGTGCCTAGGGCCTACGACACCCTTAATCCGGCCCTGGTAAAATGAAAATACAAAATAAATTATAATACATGTATACAATTACAATGCGAAAACAAATACTGTAAAAGAATATCTGGGTTAAATACTGAAAGCAAAATATGTAAAAGGTAAATATATTACAGCAATGTACAAAAATATGTTACGTTGGAAAATTTAAGTCACAGAGGTGAGCCGCCCAGGGTCTCAGATCTCTGTCTTCAGCAAGGATGGTATAATTGAAAACTTCAAACTTTTCCATAAAAGGACAGTTTAAAGCTTTATGAAGGAAGTTGTCATTAATTTTCAGAAGGTGATCCTTGATGTAGTCGATTTTTAAATCTTTATGTAAAATGGCATTCGATACGAAGAAATGTGCATTTGTGATTAGTCTAAGGAATTTATTTTATACTATTTGCATCTTTTTGATCTCTCTGCTCTTCACAGTTGCCCAGGCAGGTGAAGCGTAACAAAGGGTAATACAGTCCCAGGCAAGCCCAGGCAGGTGAAGCGTAGCAAGGGCGTAGAAAAGAGTTCACGTATGCATGTATATACAGTCAAAAGTCGTTAATCCGGACTCGTCGGAACTTCGGCGATTCCGGATTATAGATCATCAGTTTAAATCTGGTAAGATGGCATGCAGAAATTATAAAATTAAAAATATGAAACCGTAATTTATGAAATAAAGAACAATGATGATCTAAAGGGTATCAAAATTTACAATATTTATTTGTTTACTTTATTAAACATTTCTTTCAATGTAAGTTGTTTCGTTTTTTATATGATAATACATTCTCTTTAATTCTATAAACAGACATAATTTCTTGTTCAGTTACAAAGTTCCGCTGTTCAAGTCCTATAATTGCTGTGTCGCAAATATCCACTAATTTATCAATCGAAATTTTTTCGTTTTCAATAACCTCTGTTACTTTCTTCGCTATCGGAAACGAATTATAATGACGAGGAATTTAATTTAAATCATATCAAAGACGGAGTACATCAAAATGAAATAATACATTTAGTAAGGAATTATAAGCCAAATAAAATAAAAACATCTGCCCTGAAGATAAGGATAGGGCTGACAGATCAACTTCCAATTAATATCGCGCCGCGGCGTTAAAGATAAACAAAGTTTAGATAAACAAACGTTAAAGT
Organism: Stegodyphus dumicola; assembly: GCF_010614865.2. Taxonomy (NCBI): domain Eukaryota; kingdom Metazoa; phylum Arthropoda; class Arachnida; order Araneae; family Eresidae; genus Stegodyphus; species Stegodyphus dumicola. The sequence continues at coordinate 8,984 of NW_023315035.1, forward strand.
TTAGATAAACAAAGGATATGCCTTTATCCATTTTTTGCAGCAATTCCACTTTTTGTTTGATGGACATCGGAACATGCTTTCGCTTTTTAGATCCTTTGATAGCTCCAGAATCGGAAATTCTTTTTGACATAATCGAAAGTTCAAGCTTACTTTTATAAAATTGCTCTAACAGCCTGCAAAAAATAATAAGCCGGATCCAATTAGAAGATTAAGGAACAACGCAATCTGCAACATTAACTGAATTAGATAATTTTAGCTTAGCTTATACCGTCCGTTATACATTAAACGCGCATTCGTAAACGTATTTTGCGCACGCGCACACGCGTATTCGCAGCCGTAAAGGTCTTAAGCACATGCGTCCACGCGACGCATGCGCAGAAAGTTTGTAGCTTTGAGGTCCGGATCATCCGGATTATGGGTGTCCGAATTAACGACTTTTGACTGTATTACCTAAATCATGACTTCTTAGTGATTTACTTTCAATTTTTTGTTGTTTTATTTAATTTTTATATTTAAATTTATTATTTACCCATTTAGTATTAATTTAGAAACACTTATCTCTCTGCATTGCATTGTTTTTCTGTCACTTGAGGATCTCTGATCGACTTGATTTAGGTGAACAGAATTTTTGTGCTTTGCCTAATTAAAATAATCCAGTCCTACTTCTTAAGGAAGATAACTTTTAAAATTATCCCATAATCTGCACACAATCATGTAAAACCGTTGTAATTAAAAAATAGGAATGGAACAAATCAGCTTTTTAGAGTTACACAAATCTTTTTAAATTAGAGTGAAAGAAGAAAACTTTATCACTTTTCTTTTAAGAAAACCTTTCATTATATATAAATGTCTATTACAATAATTACGTTTTTTTTAAAGCTAAAACTATGTGATTAACAAAATATTATTATTATTATTATTATTTTAAACATCATTGATGTGTAGATAATTAATAAGTAAGGAATATATTTAAAATGTATATAACATATGGTACATCATGAACTTTTATATTCAACGCCTACCAATGTAGCTGTTTTGATTCGAAATCAGACTTCGCTTTATATCCAATTTATTTCGTTTACGAACACATACATATAAATGCGATTATTTACATGTAGAATTTAGTATAAAGATAGAGTGATCCATACATCTTAATGATGAAGAAACATTCAGTATTTCAGTAACGTAACTAACTTAACTTCTGCTTGCTTAGAAGAACGAGGCTTCCCCCGATCACAAAATTCGAAATTGGTTGACAGATTCATACATCAAACTTAATTGCAAAACAATATCTTAAATAATAATAAACGGAAAATGCTAAGCTTAATAGAAGTCACAACAGTAGCTTTAGCACACTTAAGGACTTTTTTTCCTCCTGTGATTTTACATTTTTATAAATGATGCACGTATAATTATATATTCTATTTATAATTATGATTTACAATATTTAAATAAATATGGGAAACAGTAAATAATTCAAAATGATTTTAAGAAATATGTAATTGTAATACACATTATTTTTCACTCATAAGTATGCAATAACGATGCATAACTATCAAATCTGATACAGCTTCCTGTGTATCATCACAAAGCTCTTGAGAAAACTTTTGTATCAAGAGATTTTATGTGCTCAAATTTTACAAAAATACTTATACAGTTACAATTATCCATGCTTTATCTCAAATACAAAACCATTCTCAATTGTGTACCTGTTGATAATATTTACTATTTTCAACAGGATTTGCTTCCTTTTAAATTGTTTTTATACAATCAAAAGAGAAAATTTTCACAAATTTTCAAACTCTCTCCAAATCAGATATGTAAAGAGGTTTATGATGCTTGCAGAATATAACACCTAAAGTTAGCTCATTATATAAATATTAAGCAATGTAAAGAATGCTATTAATTAAATTGGGAAAATATTTAATAAAATGGATTAGAGAAGAAATTATGCATGAAGCGGCAGCTGAAAGTAAATCTTTTCAATTAACAAACAAGAAAAGCAATTCTTGTGCTGCTTTTCTTATAAAATAACACAATATTTTTATTTATGTTTCAAAAATAAAATCCAAACAAATCAAAGAAAAATTTATATTAATATCAGAAAATATTGACAAATACAAAAATTGCCGTGATGAGTTCTGGAGTTTCAATAAAGGAAGATTAATTTTTATATTTATATTATCTTGTATATATTTTCCACTTTTTAGTTTTCGAGTTTGTACTACTATGATCATTTTTATTTTGAATTGTTTAGATTTTATGTTTAACCCCTTTACAAGGATGCAATTATTAATATTGTTGAGGAATAGTCTTGCTTTGACTCCAGTTTACTTTTAACTTCAGATGGTTCAACTTCAGTTAGTTCTTTTGCTATGATATACGGGAAATTCACCGCCAACACACCGCTTTGTGACTTTTGTGAGGATAAACAAAATCATCGCCAAACTGATGCAACCCTCATCTTAGTCGCAGATCACACCTGTCTACAAACTGCAGTCTACAAGGTCGCGCGCTCAAATCCAAATAGGCACGACTTACAGGATACAAAACTTCTGAGATTCAAGACATTCACAAACGTAATTACGAAAATTTAAATTTTAAAACAACTACAATATTCATTTACTGGCGACTACTGGCATTCAAAGTGCATGTCCTCTTTTGTTCTGTTAACAAAATTGGGCCTTATGTATGTTTTTATATTTGCGTATGCCGCTTTATTTTTTCATTTGCATTGTGTATTGTACAGGTTTTTATATTCAAAATACTGATTTTTCTGCTTAACGATGAAATATCAAGCCATTAAAAGATGGCGGCACCTAAATATGTGTTCTTCTCTCCAAGTATTATTTTTTCTTTTTGTCTTACTATGAAACAAAAGGCCACTAACAGACTGCTATCTGTTTAAGTTGAAAGATCTGTTTTTTTACTTAAAGCATTTCTTGTTCTTTCGAATTCAAACCCCAAACGTTTTGCCATGAAGTGCTTAAAACATTCCATTTTGACGGGATTATTATGCTTAAATAATTTTCGATTCCCTAATGAACATGTCGAATATTTTACAAACGAATGTCCAATATTTTACAAACGAAGGAGGATGTCCGAATTCAGATGCAGTCATAAAGACCTTATTCGTCTTGGTTTTAATCGGTGTTCAAATGAATATGAATCGCAAACAATAGAAGCGATTCTAACATAAAAGAACCTTATGTGTTTTCTTCACGGAAAAGAAATAGAATTTGGGCTTGTGTAACAAAGAGTTGGGGCAACTCCCCACGCTGCTCTGGGACCACGCCTCCCACTAAAGATATGAGTTAAAGAATAAATATTCAAAGAATTAAACTTTTTTCCATATTTTAATCAAGAAGAGAGCTTGAATTTTCGTTGGTAACCCCGCCTAATAATGGACATGTTGTACATACTCCTACAAACCCCAGCCAGGATGACGCTAGCAAGTAGCTAACATGGACCTTGTCATGGACCTTATCAGAAATAGACTAACCCAAATGGATTTTCTCCTTTGTCTGAGGCGTTCCCGGCTGTCACCTTGATCACATCCGGAGGAGTAGGGACGACTTGCAGAAATTGAACAGTGGTTGCCTATTGCAGCGTGTATAATTGTCAAGAAGAAGCTGGTTATAGCGCCTCATTTCATAAATTAGAATTTCTACATATTTTTATTTTTGAAATTCAGATTGATTTTTAAAAATTTAGCATATTTATCAAGCATAATTAACGTTCCAAATTATTATAAAGCTACTGCATGCTTTCAGGGCTGGATTTTTTTTTTAGCTTTTCCTATCCTGTAAGAAAATTTGTAACTACTTCTTTTAAAAATAATATTTTAAATCTGAACTCATAGAAAATTTCAAACAAGCAATTTTCTCTTGCAATTTTTATGCTTTTTATTGCTGTAAATAAGTAAAATATTTAAAAAGAATTTTTGAAAGTTTTGTTTAAAATTCTAAATTGTGCTGCATTTTTAAAATTATAGATGAGTATTATAGCACAATTTCTATAAAGGAATTTTATTTCAATTATATTTCATAATTCATCATAGTGATAAACACTTTTGACTCCTTAAAAATTTTTATACATTTAATTCGAATATTAAAATTTTATTTAACCATAATAATTAATTTTGCTTGTATTTTTTAGTGATCATTTTTTTTAAATTCTTTTAATAATTCTGCATAAGATTTTTTTTTTATTATTTATTGTTAATTTAATTTATTAGCCCAAAGGGTCGGTAGCCTAAAAAGGTTCTTAGTTTCGAAGTGGCATTTTGCTTTTACTATAAATGTCCGTGTCTAATTGCAAATTGTTGTTACCAAATATTATCGTCCTCTATTATATTTAAAGAAATTAAATAATGAAGAATCTGCATGAGTACATGTATGTTTCTCGCACTGTGAGAAAAATGACAGCATCTAGAGCCATCAAATTTTGAATAATATAATCCTCCACCCGAACATGGGCATCTGGACGGCTGAATTTCGAATTTGTTTTAATCTATTTCATATTTTGTAAAACTATAACGAATTTTTGATTAACAAACTCAACGAGTTCAGAGCGAGCACTGTACGGAAAATAACAGTTTTATCACCAGTGCCGAAATTCTAAAGTATTTTTCTGTAAGTATTTTTTGCTTTCTCTCCTCATGGCGGCCAAAAAACCACCAGATCGTTTTTGGAATAGGCATGAAAGCGACAGCGACATGGATCACGACACAGATTATTCGAACTCATCTAAGAATAGCGGAAAATTAAAACTTAAAGACTTTTCTAAAAAATCCTCCAGCTTTAGAAACTAAATTGCAGCAGCTAAAAGAATAAAGAAAAGTAGCTCCTCCAGCACTGCGACTCCAAAAACCCAAGATTTTCGCGACACCATGGAAAAGTATAAACATATTTTCCCTAACTTATTTCAAGGACTCGGAACCCTGAATTAGATAAAGATCCCGAGATCTCATACAAATACTCAGAAACGGAGCCCTAACATGAAATCTTAAATAAATCCCAAGAGCGCATGATTGAACAATCGAACTTTAATGGACACCGGATCGATGGGACGAGAAAGATTACGCAGAAAATGTGAAAAGAACACGAAGATTTAGTGGAACTCTATCAAAGAAGTGTTTATAACAATTTAACAGCTCCAGAAGCAGTATATAATTCAGAACAAAATTGGTCAATCCCCTCAAAAACATGCAAACCTAATCTAAAACCTAGCGAAAAAGAAGAAATAGAACAAAACAACAGATTCGAACCCTTAAATGATAAAGAAAAATGAAACTACTGAAGTTAAAACTAATCATAAAATCTGAAATAAAAATCCCACCAATAGTCATCACGCAAGTTGAATTAGATTGGATTAAATAGATCTACAGAAAATCTTAAGTACTAAAATCCTAAAAAAACGAAATATGAAACCCAGATGAAAGCCAAAAAAGTTTATTTAAATACTTCCACCGAAGAGGATTACAACAGCGCCCATCGAATTTCTAAAGAAATCATTGCATAGAATTCCATACGTATCAACTTTATTCCAAAACTAACCATTAAAGTCATTCTAAAAAATATGCCCAGAAGCATCTCTGAAACTGCAATATTTGAAGACCTAAAACTTAGAAAATTCCCAGTACTAAAAGTTAAACAGTTCACAAAGAGAATAGAAAGTGATTTCATAAAATTACCCATTTACTTCATTGAACTTGAAAGGAATAAATTAGGAGAAACGATTTACAATTTAAATAATATGTTTAACTTCAATATCACTATTGAGAAATATGCACCTAAAACTAAAAGACCAATTCAATGCTTCAAGTGTCAGAGCTATGGACATTCACAGGCGAATTGCTTTAAAAAAGAAATATGTTGTAAATGTTCCCAGAATCACAGATCTAATACCTGCTCTTTAAAACGTGAAGAAAAACCCATCTGCTATTTTTGCCGTGGGGAGCATGTATCGTCCTACCGTGGTTGCCCGATTTATTAAAAGCGATTTGAAACTCCTAAACCAGCAGAGAAAACCCAAGAGATTCCAAATCTTAAAGATTTCCCAGCACTCGCAACTAAATCTGAAACTGAAATTAAAGAACTTCAAAGAAACATCCCATTCAGCGCCGTCCTTAAACAGCAGAAGATCCCAGCAGATAATGATAATCCAATATCCCAAGTTTTTTCAAATCCTAAAGTTTTCAAATTCATTCAAGATATGAACAATGTTGCAGTTAATATTAAATCCGCCAAATCCAATACAGAAAAACTTTCTATCGCTTTCTTAGCGGTGAAGATTGCTCTTGATTTCGCAGAAGAGGAAAACTAATTTCAAAATTCCAATAGATGGCGACACCCATGCGACGTTGTTTCACCAGAAACTTTCCACTTTAAATAAACTGATTGTTTTGTAATGTTATTATAGTTTTGAAAATCACTGCCTGAAAATGGTCATTAAATTAAAAATATATATATATATATCAGATATTGTTTAATTTTACCTTATTTGTTCCAAAGCATCATGAGCTATCAATCTTATTTAATTTTACGTTATTTGTACGCAAAATTAAGTTCATAAGTTTTGTGCTTAGAGTTTTTACCGTTTTACCAAGGTAAAGATGTTTGTACAAGAAAATAACGCGTGAAAAAAATGCACGAAATGCAGTTAAAACTGCTTTAATGAAATATATTAAATCTTATTTGGAAAAAACTGTGGCTTTCATAATCTCATCACTATACAACGTATCACATTTAATAGTTAAAAAGCGTTATGTGATACAAACGCCATAGGTTTCAGTGTTAAAGTAAACCAGATCGTCCCTACTCTTTCTTGCCGACATGTCGGTGACGCGCGGCCCGCCCACTGGGTTAGTCTATCTCTTATAAGGTCCATGGCAAGCTTTCGTATAAGGTTTAAGCTAGCTCAAGGAGGTTAGAACTCATCTAGATGCCCTCCACGCAGTCCAAGTGAAGCCAAAAAAGGGGGGAAAGCATGAATTTAATAGTCGTGGCTTAGAATGATTGACGTGCTCTAACCACACCCAATTTTGTTCCTGGTAGCATGGACCTTATATGAGATAGACTAACGCAGTGGGCGGGGCGCGCGTCACCGACATGTCCGCAAGGAAGAATAAAGCCGATCTGGTTTGCGTCTGTATCATATAACTGTTTTTAATTATTAAATGTGATACGTTGTAAAGTAATGATATTATGAAAGTCACAGTTTTTTTCAAATAGGATTTAACACATCTCATTAGAGCACTTTTTACTGCATTTCGCGCATTTTTTTTCACACGTAATTCTTGTACAAACATCTTTACTTTGATAAAACGGTAAAAACTCTAAGCATAAAATTCATGAACTTAATTTTGCGTAAACGTAAAGTAAAATTAAATAAGATTGATAGTATGTGATGCTTTGAAATAAATAAGGTAAAATTAAACATAATCTGATACGTTTTTTTAATTTAATGAACATTTTCAGGCAGTGATTTTCAAAAGTATTGTTGCGTGCGTACGGGTTCGTTATGAAATGAATGCACAAGTCCGATGCAAAAATGAACAAAAATTTATTATTATCACAACAAAAATGCTTAAATTTTCTCAAATTATCATGCAGTATTACAATATCTCACAGTAGTTATCTTTTAACTACTCAAATGTCCAATAGAACGTAATTCAAAACAGCTAAAGAACACTAATCCGCGAATTCGCTACAATCAACAACAGTAGTTTTCTAAACAACAATAAACTAAGCAACTACTACAAACTGAGATGTTTTCCTCCTTTTATAAGATTTTAAAATCACGCGCTAGAATTTTCCAGTACTTTCTCGAAATCAAAAAGAGATATTTATTTATTTAACGCACGCGCTCTTGTATTTTTAATTTTTCCGGCTCAGCTTTCTTTTAATATTCGTCACTCGCTGCACTGCGCGAGAAATAAAACCATTTAATTTATAATTGAACTAACATTAGCTTTTTAAATACCAAATTCGTAACAGTATAAATAACATTACAAAACGATTATTTATTTGTTTATATCATCATTAAATTATTAACATTAAAGTGGATTATTTATTGTAGTAATTAATAATATTCGGAGCATAAAATTTTCTGAGTGTAATGAAGGGAAAAAAAAGATAAAATAAAATCTAGAAGCACACAGATTTTACACCCCAAAAGGAACCTTTCTTTAACGTTTTGTGTGTTACCTATATTTATTGAATATCATGTTCTTCGCCCGTAAACCACATTTGAAACATCGTTGTAAAGATTAATCCAGTAATCATAATCATTAGTATCCAAAGGATCCGCTTGTGGTAATCCAACACAGCTTTCCCTGATAGAAGGCGGCTCCGCAGGGGCGTTAATATCCATCGAGGGATTTGCATCGTCGTTCGTTTCACTCGTCGCAGTCGGAGCGCTCATGATGAGCAACCTACACTCGCGAGGATGAAGGACCAAATGTCACTGTTGAAGTGCACGTTTATCAATCTGTTCAATTTTGAGGAATAAATTTTGACTAAGTTTTTTTTTAATAACAATGTCTGTGGGTTTAATGTTAAGATCCGAATGAATCACATCAGTACCGACATAATAAGCTGCATTAAGGACTAAACACAGGGACTTACTTTGAAAGCCTTGAAGTTTTTTGATATGTCTTTGTACCTCAGACGGTGCAAGCATACAAAAATATTGGTCGAATGATGGAAGTATAGAGAAGAGCTTTGTTTGTAATTGACAGAGGGCTCTATGCCAATGGTTAAAAATTACGGATTGCCTATGGTTCAAACCCATGTACTACCTCATCAGAATTACATAAAAACGAGCAGAAATAGGAAAATTGCATAAGTAGTAAACTTAATGCTCACTAGAGGGAGCCACATGGCTCGAGAAAGATTAGGGATAACGAGAATTTATAAAACTTAAGAATACATAATTTTTTTTGTAAGATTTTTAATAATTTTTTATTTTTTGTATACACGATAGAAGACAAGAGCATAAAGCGGAGAGAGAGGAGGTAAAATTGGGTTCGATGGTCTTCGCTTTTTTGAGTGTATAATCAATATGAAGACGGCAGATTAATTTGGAATCAAGTATCACTCCTAGATACTTAGACCACAGCACATAGTCATCGAAGAAATATAAATTAATGGTAGGTACGGGATTCGGGAGCATGTGAATATCATGGCAGCACATTAGCGACGTTAATTTTCATATGTAGAATAATTTGATATATTTAGTTTAGTATGTAATTTGATACGGCGTTAATTTTGACATACTTAAGTTGATTTTTTCGTGAGGAGTGTTAGGAAAGATGTGGATAGGGCTTAGGCATTATCTTCAAGAAGGTTTGCTAAAAAGCTGTCTTCTGCAATTTGGAATTGAATGGTACCCTTCGCAGAAGAGACAGATATGCTACATCTCAGCCATTTCCCGACACCCTGGAAAACTGCTATGATTTCACCCATCATAAAACCCAACAAACCAGCCTCGGAGCCAGCATTGTATCGCCCCATCAGTTTACTGTCATCAACGAGCAAAGTAGTGGAGCATTTCATACAACAACGGTTGATGGATCATCTACAAGTCAACAATCTCCTCATTGCTGACCATGGAGATACCAAGGGAAAGCATACCGACGGTTTAGGAAAAAGCACTCCACTAATCACCAGTTGTACCGGGTCACGGAGATGATTTCCCAGGGACTTCAAGAGAAATCGATAACAGGAGACATACTCCTTGACGTTGCAAAGGCCTTTGATAGAGTCTGGCTGGAGGGCCTCATGCACAAAATCATAAACCTGGGTTTCCCAGACTACATCACATGCATCACCTATTCTTATCTCATGGATCGACACTTTGTTGTTCGTGTCAACAACAAAATTTCCTCCCCCAAGCCCATCAGGTCTGGGGTACCACAAGGGTCAATTTTAGGCCCGTTTTACTTCAATATTTACACGAACGACATACCACATACCCAAGACACTACACTAGCAATGTACGCTGACGACACGGCAATTCTATCAAAAAACGCATCTCATGGCTCAGTCATTCAAGCACTACAAAACTACATTCATGCACTGGAGTCCTGGCTACTGGCATGGAAAATTAAAATCAATGTGGAGAAGTCAGACGCCATCCTGTTTACAAAGAAATAAAGTATTGATTACAACATACAGGTCAACATGTATGGTACTCCTATCCCCTGGACCAAGCAGGCCCTTTACCTAGGCGTTACCCTAGATCAATGTCTCACCTGGACCCCTCACATTACACAGCTCATTAATAAGTTCCAAGCGCGTAAACATACACTTTCCCCCTTAATTGCTCGGAAAAGCGTTATCTCTACTGACACTGCAAACACTCCAGAATATTGCATTAAGACAAGCGGTGGGTTGTCCGTGGTTCATAAGAAACTCGGCAATCCACCGCGAGTACAATATTCCATATATACATGAGTATATGGCCACCGTGGCCCAAAAATTTTATCAAAGCATACCAAGTGTTTCCAACCCCACAATACCCATGTTAAACCATAATTTCAAAGTCAGAGAATATAGAATGAGGCCTTTAGCTGTTTTAAGGCATCTAAAATAATCCCCTCCCCCCAAAAAAACGATATGCAATTGTGTTATGTCCTTGTATGAATATCAATATCTGTACCATATGTATTTCCTTATTTCTGTAAATATTTGTTATACTTATTTTTCAATTGTATTTTTATGTGCATGTTTCATTACTTATTGCTGTACTATTGTTGTCATAATATATTTTAAAATCTTGACTTATGACTTACTTTTTTCTGGATATTAACTACTAAAGAGTTTTTGCCAGTAGACCCGTGGGCATTTTAAAATGCCAATGCCAATGATTTAAAAATTTCGGAGTTCCTATGGTTCAAAACCATCTACCTCCACATCAGAATTACTAAAAGCGAGCAGAAATAGGAAAAATTTGGCATAAGTGATTTACTTGATGCACACTAGAGGGAGCCACAGGCTCAAGAAAGTTTAGGGATAGAGATGAGAAAATAAAAACTTAAGTATCATAATCTTTTTATAAGTTTTTAGGTTTTTAAAATTTTTTTGTATTTTATATTTTATACTTTTTTTGGTTTTTATAATTTTTTTATACACAGTACAAACACTAAAGCAAAAAGTGGATAGGAAAGATTTTACGATTAATAGGCTCATTGGCATGTGGCTTGTGTTGGAGAGTGCAAATAATTATTGAGATCGCGATGAAAATATTCTTAGGCAGATTTGAAATCTGCGGGAGATGTGATTCTTAAGTAAACAGATTGATAACGTTGCTTGAAGATCTTGATGGTAGTAGCAGATGATGAAATAAGCAATTATATGGCAGCTCGCTGAAGAGACGTCCTTCCTTCATGGCGCGGGGGCTTTTAAAATCTTATCATCGAGTGTCTTACTTATGGACTCCTCTTTCCGGCAATACTGGTGTTTACTTTTTTTGTATGAAATACTCCGCACTGCCTCACATCTTTGTCTTAAGTCGTCCAGCCATGGTAGTAGTTGCTTGTCTGTTTCTCGGTCAACTTTAGTTTGCTACATCTACTTTCGTTCAACTTTGCTTGAATTATTTAATATATTAGATGATATGCCAAACTCACCTTAGAAACCACATGCATTCGAAAATCGTCCACAGATCGACAGGGTTAGCTCTTCTCGCGCGGGAACCTTTCAACAGATGCATATTTCCCTGATCCGAAGAGACGAAGCTAGGCAGGTTACGACTGCGATAGAAAATCCAACGTAGCACCGAATGATAACTGCATTCGTCCTAACGACGCGCTCAAAGGTAAATGGGCGCGACTTACTGGATGGAAATTTTTGGCGAATGGAAATTCACAAAAGTTATTTAAATATTCTTAGTAACACTACTATATTTACTTACTGGTAATTATTTATGTGTTTTAACTAATAAATTTAAATTTCATTTTACCTCTGCGGTCAAACTTTAACAAATTTGGGGGTTTATGTATATTTATATTTGCTTATGCCGCTTTGCCAATAGTTTAAAACCATTTACCTCCTCATCAGAATTAAATAAAGTGAGCAGATATAAGAAAATTGCATAAGTTAGTTTACTTGATGTAAGCCAGAGGGAGCCACATATGCTCGAGAAAGGTTAGGGGTAGAGATAAATGATTAATAAAATGAAGTTTTAGTTTTTATTTTCATTTTTCAAAATTTTAAACTTTTTTGTAATTTATATTTTAAGGTTTTTTTTTTTTCATAGTTTTGTATACACAATGCAAACACTAAAGCAAAAAGCGGTTTGGAAAGATTTTACGATTTATAGGCGCTTTGGCCTGTGGCTCGATGTGGCTCGCTCGGCCTGTGGCAAATATAACAAGGTAATCGTGAGAAAACATTTAAGGCAGATGTAAATTTTGCGGAAAGATGTGATTTTTAAAATAACAGATTGATAATAATGTAAAACGCCACTTTTCAGGTTGGTGTGAGCAAATTCTAGCGAAGATGGATAAGCTATTGGTATATTATGGCAGCGTAACAAGACACGTCCTTCCGCCTACGCCTTATTACGCTCTATGTATTATGTATTGTACAGGTTTTTATATTCAAAATACTGATTTTCTGCCTAACGATAAAACATTAAGCCATTAACAAATGGCGCAACTACAATATGCGTTCTCTCCAAGTATGGTATTTTTGCCTACTTGACCCCCTTCTAGGCCGAAAGAACACTCTGTCAATTAAAATCAAAGCTCTTCTCTATACTTCCATCATTCAACAAATACTTTTGTATGCTTCCACCATCTGGGGTACAGCTGCAAAAAGATAAAAAAAACTTCAACGCTTTCAAAGTAAGACCCTGCGTTTAGTCCTTAATGCAGCCTATTAATTCCATGGCCACCCTGGCCCAAAAATTTTATCAAAGCATACCAAGGGTTTCCAACCCCACAATACCCATGCTAAACTATACCTATAAGAACCTTATAAGATACTATAAACTATACCTATAAGATAAACTATACCTATAAGAACCTTATAACTATACCTATAAGGACCTTATAAGAACCTATGGACCTTTCTTATAAGGTCCATGCATTAAACCCATAGACGTGGTTATCAAAAAACTTAGTCAAAATTTATTCTTCAAAATTGAACAGATTGATAACCGTGCACTTCAATTACCAGCCTACAATTCTGCTATTCGCACATCGCAGATATGACCTTGCTCCTTCATGGGCACATGGACCTTATAAGAAATAGACTAATCCAAACGGAATTTCTCCCTCGTCTGAGGCGTTCCCAGCTGTCACCTTGATCACATCCGGAGGAGTATGGACGACTTGCAGAAATTTAACATTGGTTGCCTATAGCAGTGTGCATAATTGTCAAGAAAAAGCTTGTTCTAGCACCTCATTTCACAAATTAGAATTTCTCCATATTTTTATTTTTGAAATTGAGATTGATTTTTAAAAATTTTAGCATATTTATCAAGCATAAAAAACGTTCCAAATAAATATAAAGTTATTGCATGCTTTCAGGTATGGATATTTTCTTAGCTTTTCCTATGCTGTAAGGAAATTTGCAACTACTTCTTTTAGAAAATAATATTTTAAATCTGAACTCATAGGAAATTTGAAACAAGCAATTTTCTCTTGCAATTTTTATGCTTTTTATTGGTGTAAATAAGTAAAAAATACTAAAATAATTAAAAACGAATTTTTGAAAGTTTTGTTTAAAATTCTAAATTGTGCTGCTTTTTTAAATTTATAGATGAGTATTATAGAACAATTTCTATAAAGGAATTTTATTTCAATTATATTTCATAATACATCGTAATGATAAACACTTTTGACTCCTTAAAAGCTTTTATACATTTAATTTAATATTAAAATTGTATTTAACCGTAATAATTAATTTTGCTTGTATTTTATAGTGATTATTTTTTTAAATTTATTTTTAGTTCTGCATAAGATTTTTTTTAAATTTACTGTTAATTTAATTTATTAGCCGAAAGCGGAGGTAGCCTAGAAAGGATGTTAGTTTTGAAGTGCCATTTTGCGCTGTTTTACTCTAAATGTCCGTGTCTCCTTGCAAATTGTTGTTATCAAATATTATCGCCCTGTATTATACATAAAGAAATTAAATAATGAAGAATCTGCATGAATACACGTATGTTTCTCGCACTGTGACAAAAACTACAGTATCTATAGCAATCAAATTTTGAATAATGTAATCCTCCACTCGAACATGGGCATGTGGACGGCCGAATTTCAAATTTGTTTTAATCTATTTCCTATTTTGTAAAACTTTAACGAGTTTTTGATTAACAAACTCAACATGTTCTAGAGAGAGAAAACTGTACGGAAAATAACAGTTTTATCTCCAGTGCGAAAATTCTAAAGATATGCTGTTTTCAAATGTATGTGGTTTACGGGCGAAGAACATGATATTCAATAAATATAGGTAACACACAAAACTTTAAAAAAAATGTTACTTTTGGGCGTAATATAAAATCTGAGTGCTTCTAGATTTTATTTTGTCTTTTTTCTTTCCCTTAATTACGCTCAGAAAATTTTATGCTCCGAAATTTATGAATTATTAAAATAACTAATCCACTTTAATGTTAATAATTTAATGATCATATAATCAAATAAATATGATCGTTTTGTAATGCTATTATATGGTTTGGAAAATTACTGTCTGAAAATGCTCATTAATTTTTTAAAAGAAATTATCAGATCTTGTTTAATTTTACCTTATTTATTTCAAAGCATTACGTACTATAAATCTTATTAAATTTTACTTTATTTTTACGCAAAATTAAGTTCATAAATTTTGTGCTTAGAGTTTTTAACGTTTTATCAAAGTAAAGATGTTTATACAAGGATTACGCGTGAAAAAAAATTCGTGAAATGCAGTAAAAAGTGCTTTAATGAGACATATTAATCTTATTTGGAAAAAACTGTGGCTTTCATAATCTCATCACTATACAACGTATCACATTTAATAATTAAAAAGAGTTATGTGATACAAACGCCATAGGTTTCAGTGTTAAAGTAAACCAGGGCCCACCAACGGCCGAGCGGTAAAGTCGCTGAACACTGGTAGTTCGGTCCGAGGTTCGAATCCCGCGGGAGATGGTCGAAATGAATATATCCAAAATGTCACGTGTATTGGGATTATTCGGCAAATACGTGTACTCGCTTGGTACATGAAAATAAATAGGGTGATTATTAATGAATTCGGAAAGCTTGATTCCATTTTTATTTGTTCTCCTGCAATTCCATTCCTGACTTTTGGCATTTAAATCCCCTGCAAGGATGACTTGTTTATTGATGTCAAGTATTTTTGCGAGATAATTTATATCAAGCATATTCTGTGGAGGATTGTACATAGAAGTGAAGTATACGTTACCATAATGCGGCAGAAATACAGACACAGTCACAATTTCATGCCCATTATATCGCTCTTCGCAGATCAGACAAGATTGGAGAGAGTTGCGTACAAAAATCGCGACCCCCCCCCCACCTCGGTGACTTAGACGGTCGCATCGATAACATAAATAATTAGGAATCTTCATCGGGGTGCTTGGCGTAGCGAAGGTTTCGGTAATGAGCGCCACGTCAATATTATGACGCGTGATGATGAATGCTACGGGCATTCCAAGTCATGATAGAGATGGGAACTTTTGTTGGTCTAGTTTGACCCATTGACTATAGTAGTAGAAGTATTTTTCTCTTGGTTATTTTCTTTTATTTCTTTGACTTGTTGCGAGATCTGAAATCCCGCATTTTTTATTACGGAAACAAGTTCCGCAAGGTCCGTGAAAACTTGTTTAGCTTCACTCAATATATCAGAGTATAGGCCTGTGGAGAGCGCCTGTGAATAGGATTTATTTTCAATTACCCTACTAGGGAAATTGATTGGTTTCTCAGATTTTCTTTTGGGGAATTCTCACACCCCCTGAAACTGAAAGTGTGGGAACCCCCGCAATTAGCACAGACTGGAGGCTTGTCATTGTTATTTTTATCAGGGCATTTCATTAACAAAATGTTCTTTGCCTCATCTGACACATTTGGGTGCATAATTGTAGCCCGCTTGTGTATGATTAAACCCCTGGCAACGAAAACATTGCAGGGGTCCTTGTCGACCTAAATACTCTTTGATCTTAATTTTCATGTGACACAGAAATCTCTCATTGTATATTTCCTTGGACTTGTCACTTTTGGTAGCGAAATTAAAAACAGAGGAAGTTTGGTAACCTCTCCGTTACGCCGTCTTGTCATCTGTTTAACATCTTTGATATGATAATCAAGTTGTTCAAGTTCAGATTTGATATCATCGATCAGAGTATGTTCAGTAAGTCCTCGAAGGACAACTTTTAAATATCGGTCTTCCGGGAGGATATACGAATGGTGTTCTACTTGTTTTTCCTTAAGTATTTGGACAACAGTCCGATAATCGTCAGGTGTTTCAGCAATGACTTTGATACTTCCCGAAGGAATATGCTCCCCGTGAAATTTGATTTTTCGCTGTAGGAAGATAGATCGAATTTCACTCCATTTCAATTTATTTTCTTTAAGAGTAATTGGCGGAATTTTTGAATTCCTATTATTTTGTTTTTGCTTATTTGTATTCATGTCAGTGAGGTTTTCGTTATCTGGTGAGGTGGTATCCATTGTCTCATTAATTTGTGTATGAGTATTTTGATTAACTGCTACCTCAGTAGCTGGTGTATCTGGGATACTGTCCTGACTTTGTTGTTTTTGTGTACTACTTTTAGGGGAACTACTAAGCTTAATTTTCTTAAAATTTTGTCTTTGAGATCTAATTCTGACTGTTTGATCACCTTTAGTCTTTGGTAAATCATCATCTGAACTCGTGGGCTGATCCAATGGTATTTCATTCAGAGTATTAAAGTTGTTGTGTAATTTAATAGGACTTCTGTCCCTATCATTATCTGGATTTTTACCTTGTGAGGATTTATCCTGAGTTTTATCCTGTTGTGTTAACTGTGTGTTAACAGCAACTAGCATTTCAATCATACTTTGTAAGAAATTGTACATCTTATTTTCAGTGTCAGTGAGTGTACCATTCTGCTGGCGGATGGTATCGAAGTTCACTAATCTGTACCCTCACGGCATCCAAAATCGTATCCATAATCGCAATACAGAATTAAGAAATCCTGCGCCCAATCAGCAGTCCAGAGTCCCGCGCCCCGGAACCGGACTCACTCGAAGGTGTTCCGGCAGACGGATGAGCGGGCGAAAGTCTACTAGGCCCCTATCTCACACCTGACAGCGTGAGCCTGGGGGTAACTAAGCAGACACAACTGACCAAAATCCGAAAAATTTAATTACGCGCACGCAATTAATTTAAAATCTGATAAATTAATTTAAATTGCAAAATTAATACGCAAAAATAAGCGCAGAAAAATCAGTAACAATAGCGCGGTATCACTCGTACCAGCAATTAGGCATAATTCGCAAGAAAAGGCAAAATAACATGAAAAATCCAAAAATAATACAAAATAATAAAATTATAAAAGCATCCAGGCTTTTAAAAATAAATACAAACCGAAGATTAGCATTTAAAAATGCTGATGCATGCGGATAAGAGATTGCACGTGGTGGCACTCCGCAACTCACGTAGATCGGACAGGGCGTACACGTGATACAGGATCGGAGGCAGGCACAATATCAACGACGAACCTTCTCCTATGGCGTCCACCCCTCGAATGAATACAAATACGACATCAAAGTCTAGCTACAGCAACGCTTATATTTAACCCCGCCCAAAGACGGACATGCCATACATTACTCCTGCAAATCCCACCCATGATGACGCTAGCAAGTAGCTAACACTGAGACCTTGTAAGAACACCCTTTCATATAAGGTCCATATAGCTAACAAGACCTATTCTGCAAGTACTTACTCTTCAAATGACTAATTGAACTTATCAAAACAGCATCCCTATGCAGTTTGTACTCATCTTCAATTTCATCGCTAGACCTTCTCCTGATCACTGAACACTGTTCATTACATCTTTATGCATAAATTGCACTTCTTCAATGAACAGTTTAACCGTACTGTATCCTATACTCATCAACTGTTCTGTACAACCTGGACATGTTAGGTGCAGGATAGGGTGAAGTACCCGTGTTGATTTTTCCGATAATAATCCTATGTGCTATATCTGACTTCGAATCTAAAATTTTCTGAAGAACACAAAAACCTTGTCTAAAACTTAAAGGTTTATTTAACTGGAACTTCAACACTGATGAAAACTTAACATCATAAACGAAAACTTAACATCTTGGGCGGAAAAACTTCAAAGTGCTTTAAAGTAACAGCTATGCCGGCACGGTGAAGAACACTTTCCCTTAAAAGACAGAATCCATCTAGCCCTTTCGGCGTATATCTCCATTCGCTGGATTCAGACATCCGCTCCTACGTGTTTTGGACTTAAACGGCCAGGCTGGAACTGGAATAGGACTGGATCAGGACCGGAACAGGACTGGAACCGGAACAGGACTGGATCCGCAACAAGACGGGAACCGGAATCTCTCATCCCCTGGCTTCTCCCCGGGCAGGTCTATTCTGGCTCGAACTAAAAGGAACTGCGGTGCCACTAAGGAAAGCACCTCCTTTTATTGCCGGCGGTTGCCGTTACTACAGGCGACTTATGCAAATATTTAACATCCTTCCACCTAAGGAAAAAAAAAAAAAAGTGAACTTTCACATCAAAGTAAAACAATGCCAAAGAGCCTTAATATGCCAGTCTGTCCGGCGGAGTTACAGTTCTACCAGATCGTGTTACAGGCCTGACAGATTTATCATCTATGTTGAGTTTAAGTTCAGACAAAGAATCTTGTTTTTCATTCTGCAGCTTCACGGGTACATCATTTTGCGCTACCTCTAAAGGATACAGAGTTCGAACTGCTCTAAGCAAAATTCCATTTCGGGTCTTTACTCTTGCAAGTCCGATTTATTCCATCAGGTCCTGGAAGTAGTTCTATGACACGACCAAGTTGCCAAAAAAGTCTTTTGTCACTACTACCGATCAAAACAATATCATCTAATTTAATAGTAACTTTCCTTTCAGCTCTTTTATGCGAAACCTTGAGAATTCCCAAATATTCTTTACGAAATCTATTTTTAAATGCTTCTCGTACAGTTTGAATATACTGAAATCTTCTTTGTAAATTACTTGATTTAATACCGTATTTTATATCCCGCAAACTACTAGTTCTAATTTCTTTAAAAAAATCGGCAGGAGTTAAAGCTTTAAATTCAGGATCAGGAAGGAATTACTGTCAACGGTCGGTCATTAAGAATCGCTTCACAGTCACACAGTATCGTGTACATTTCTTCATAATTTAAACAAGCATGTTTAAGAACTTTTTTAAGGACTTGCTTCATCATTCCGATCAAGACGTTCCCACCAACCACCCCACCATGGAGCACCAGGGGGAATAAATTTCCATGTTATCCGCTCATTGGCTGCCTGCCGATTAATTTGTTCAAAATCTATTAATTTGAATGCATTTGAAGCTCCTACAAAATTAGTTCCATTATCACTGTACACAGTTGTGGGTTTACCTCTTCGTGACACGAACCGATGAAAAGCCTGAAGAAACACTTCTGTAGATAGAGAAGTCAGCAACTCCAAATGGACCGCTCTATAAACGGCGCATGTAAAAACACAAATCCATGCCTTTTCTTTGTTTCTCAACAATAAAGGACCACAAAGGTCTATACCCGTTACTTGAAATACTGCTGAATCATTTACTCGCTCTATTGGCGGTGGGGCTGATATGTGGTCAACAGGTGCAGCAGAATATCTCTTGCAAGTAATGCATTTACTCAAAACAGAACGCACCGTTCTTCTGCCAGATAACAACCAAAACCTTTCCCTTAAGGTATTCAGTATATATTGTACACCTGCATGTCCTTTCTTTTTATGTTCTTCCATAATTAAATTCCTAACTAATGGATGTTCTCCTGGTAATATTATAGGTGTTCTAAAACTCTAACGTGTCATCTCTTCGAAACGCACCAGTTTTAATTCTTAGAATTCCCGCATCATAAAATGGACTAAGAGTTCGTAAGCGTGCGTCTTCTATATCCTGAAACGATTCCGATTGAATCAAGCGAATAACAACCTTTTCTGCAAAATCAATTTCATCAACAGTGAGTTCACCTTTCCTTTTTTTCTTATTTCTGCAATTAAAGAAAAATCGTTGAATCCAACCAACAACTCTAACTGTTTTTCGATAACTAGAAAATCGCTCACTCAAACTAAACCTTTCAGTAGACACTAAAGATGAAACCACTGCCACTTTTCTCGCTGGCTATTTCCGCTTCATCAGTTATAAATTCGGCACTCGGCCAATTTTCTTGGGATTTTAAAAGCCAGCTCGGACCCTCCCACCATTTTGACCGGGAGAGTTGGCGAACTGAACACCCTCTACTTGGAAGATCTGCAGGGTTAAGGTGACCAGGTATATGCCTCCAATCCTCCACACGTGTCAAAAGCCTTATTTCCTGTACTCTATTTTCTACAAATGTCCCCCATTGTTCTTCCCTTTTTATCCATGCAAGGACAGTAGTTGAATCTGTCCAGAAAAATGTACTTCTGGCCTCAAAGTCTTTTAGAACGTCTGCAGCAAGACGAGATGCAATAGTTGCTGCTAACAATTCTAATCTTACAATAGTCGTTTCCTTTTTACCACAAGGAGAAACTCTAGACCTAGCCTGAAGCAACTGGACTTTAACTGATTCAGGTTCTTCTACACGAATAAAAACTACTGCCGCATACGCTGCTTGACTGGCGTCACAAAAAACATGGATTGAACACTGTTTTGGCTGATATCGTATCCACCTTGGAATTTTAATGTTTTTCAAAAGAATAATAAAAATTTACTTTTAATTTCGGTGTTAACTTCTTCGTCCCATTTTACTTTTGTTTCCCATGTACGCTGTAATAACATCTTAGGTAATATAAGGACTGGACATGTTATACCGATGGGATCAAATACTTTATGGGCTATTGCCAAAATACTTCTTTTCGTAACTTTCTCGAAACAAAGATTTTGTAAATTAGCAACATTTATTTGAAGAGCATCGCCTTGTCTTTCCCATAACAAACCTAATACATTCGCAATAGTTTCTGTTTCTAAACTACAGTCGGTATATTCCCAACCCCGTAATTCAAATTTTCGTTCTGCCATAACATCTGAAGATACTTTCATGAAGCGCTGTAATTCATCTTCACTTCCGACACTTGTTACACAGTTATCAACATAGAAACTATTCATTAATTTAACAATAATGTTGGAAGGATATTTTACATCTGCATCATTTTTCTCTAAAATTGAATTTAATTTAGTGATATTGAATAACAGCTCCAAGTAAAAATGGACTACTGGTTACACCAAATACGACTCGACAATGACGAAAATGCTTCAAGCCATCTTCACCCTTTATCCAAAGAAATCGGAGGAAGTTTCTGTCACTAGAATTCAGGCCAATTTGTAGAAAGGCCTTACGAATATCAGAAATCACCCCTATTTTTTCTTGGCGAAATCTATTTAAGATTGTAGGAATAAATGCAATAAGGTTTAATCCCTTTTCAAGACAATCGTTGAGACTCGGAGAACCCTTTGCTTTAGACGAAGCGTCAAATACTGGCCGTAACTTCGTAGTACTATGTTCCTTAACAACATGTCTATGTGGCAAATAATGATGGGGTAAATCTAATTCATTTACGGGTACTTCCTCTATTATGCCCTCTTTGAGCCATTCTTGGAATATATTTTCATACTCTTGGCGAAGAGATTATCTATTTCAAGTTGCCTAATCGTACCGTGCAACCTTTTAAGCGATAACTCAAAATTATCCGACAGGGAAGGGTGCCCTTCCAACCAAGGCAAGACACACTACAAAGCGGTTATCTTCTATTTTTACAGTATCAAGAAAATGTTGCCTGAGTAGCCTCATACAATTCCAATTTACTCTTTTGTTCGGATGGGTCCGTAATACCAAGCGAGTCGAGGGCCCATAAATCAGAAATACAAGCCTCTTTATTCAACATTGAAGTAACTAAGAATGTTGAACCTTCACTATTCAACTCCCCGGTTTTTCCCATAACCGTCCATCCTAACTTTGTCTCAATAGCTACAAGACCGTTTGAAATTTGTTTACGATTTCCCGTTAATAATCGTCCTGCAACATCGGCTCCTATTAAAATTTCTATGGGTCCTTCTAAACGATCTGTTAAACTTATTCCACAGTCAGCAAAGCTCTTTAAGCCATATTCCTTGTCCAATAGAAGGTATATTATTACAAATAACAGGCTGACTTAACGTATCAAAATTACAACTGTACGAAGCCAGACATATTAGATAAATGAATTTTGTAAACTTTATGTTCACACAAGCTGGTCGTTGTACCGCCAAATAATGCGTGGGCTAAGGTATTCCTTTACCGTATACCTATAACCCATATCTTGAGCTGTGCTTTGCAGAATATACGACCTTTGAGAACCAGTATCAATTATAGCTCGAGCCGAACGAGATTTTTTATCTCCTTTAATTATTACTCTTATTGTTTGCAGCAAAACTTTAGGAGACCTTGAAGAAATGTTGGCGAGTGTTTCAGCCTGATTTGGAGGCTGTTCCGTTGCCCTTGTCTCACTCATTTGTGAATGGCCTTTACATAGAAAAGATGCCTTTTACCGCATGTAAAACAAACTGTTTTTAATCTACACCTCTGACAGAATGTCCAGATTTCAGACACAGATAACAAGAGCGTGTCCTTTGGACCAAAACTTCTCTTTCTGACAACGATAAGTTACGCGCCTGAAAACATTCCGCAGAGCCATGATTTATACCAGGACTAAAGAGAAGGGCTAGCTCATAGAGCGTTTCCCCCTGAAACAGGCAGTGAGGAGTGATGACGTAGCAATGATGCCACCGAGCGCGGAGATGCAATTGACAACATAGAAATTAGCGTTTTAAATTTGAAGAATCAGCGTTTAAAATGAGCTGTGTGTTAAAGATAGCTATAATTTGGAAGAGACAATGTTACTGCAGTATGCATTTTACACTGAACATTGCAAAATTTAATAGTACTTACTCAATTTTAAAATAATAGATAAAATGCGCTACTCTTAGCATAAAGTTCCTTTTTTTATTTGCAGGGATTTTTTTTTCTTTAAATGCCTGTTTGTTTCTAATCATTTCTTTATCTGCTGTTAACTAAGAAACTGTACTACTGCTAAGATAACTATAATACAGCTATTTAAAATTAATCAAAAAAAAAACAACCTTTAAATTGGCATAGTTTTAACGTGTATGGTTATTATATGGCAAAATTTTGCTAATCTAAGTTTGAGTTTCAGCCTAATTGTAAATTTTACATTAGCATATTTTTCTCCCGATTCATTATAATAACATATATTTTTTAAAAATAATTTTTTAACTTAGGCTTACATCAATATTTCATTTAAAAAAATACATGTAAGATAACAATCTTAATTTAGACAAAACAACTTTACTCACAGTACCTAAAATATTATTTAATTTTTCAAAAGTGGGGGTAAGGGGGCAGGTCTTCTTATGCCAATTACTTTAATATTATACTTTATATATTTTTATCTAGAATGCTAAGCTAGCACAAAATCGAATCAATAATAACAGAGGATACAATAAAAATAACTGTAACAATAACTTAACAGAATTAGTTCTCATTTGAAATATGCTTTACGCTATTAACTTCTACAATGCAATCTAGAAATATTTTAAATCAAAACATATTATATATACTTTTATATATACTTTTTGTCTCTCGTTTCCCTTGACCATTAAATAATTTGTTTTAGTTTGTGACAAAATTTATTCTCTTAATAATATCAACATTTTAAAACATTCCATCTTCTAAAACAAATCCTTTATCTAAAAAGTGGTTTCTCAGTAATTTGAGCCCACCAGAGGCCGAGCGGTAGTCGCTGAACACTGGTAGTTCGGTCCGAGGTTCGAATCCGCGAACGGCTGGCTGCATGGGCGTTTTCGTGGTTTTCCCCATGTGTAACATGTATACGAGCCAGTTTCCCTTAGAAAGTCCCCACGAAGGCATCCTTTCCTTTAGGCAGATAGCCCTAGTGTGCTTTGTCATAATTAAATAACCCAACACTCAGTAATTTGAGGCATGCGCTAAATCTGCAAAAACCCATATTTTTTTCGTTTGGAATACTGGATTTGGAAAATGAGAACTATTAATCGAAATCTGTAACTCTTTCCACAAAGTAGTAGATCCTCCTAAATCAGACATATTGCTTTCACTTCTACTCTAGATGATTGAATATGTCTATGAGTGAAAAAAGAAGTCCTTTCTTCATTGGAGTGTTAAAAATCAAAAAATATTGGTTGTTTCCACTGCGAAAATGAGACCCTCTGATTAAAACAAAACTGCACTTTTTGAAAAGGACCGATTTTGGTCCAGTTTAGATTCATAGCAGAGTTAGAATCTATGTGCATTTCGTCGAAACTGAGAACGCATTTTTTTTCTACAGAATTAAATATTGGCATCTTTCCTTCATTACAGCAAGAACATCACTCTGAATTCCTGGACTACATGAAAAATTTAGCGCACCATCTCTTTAATGTGCTAGTGCTAGGTAAAGGAATTCCCATTTTTTCTTTCCAAAAATCGTAGCTTTTAGATGACAGAGCTCTTAGTCCACCGGATTTTTTCCTTCTTTTCTAGCAATGCGTTAATCTGCGTCTTTGTAAAAATATGCTTTAGACGTTTTTCCAAATTCTCCGATGTGTTCTGTTTTTTCCTAAATTTCGCTGTTTGGGATTTTAATTTCTGAATTTCCGATACAAATTTCTTTCTAGATGTCGTCCACCTTCTTTGTCGCTGAGCAAACATTCTAAAATCTTTCTTTTCTCTATTTTCAATATTTTATTACAATTTTCTAAGGATATTATTTTGTTCTTCAAATTATCAATACATTCTTGTTTATCTTAACTTAGGGCACTCAGGGATATTGTCACATAGGGCATTGTCACTTGTGAGTTTTATTCAAATCATTCACATTTGATTTATTATGTCAGCTTCAATTTCGTTCTCGGTTTCAAAATAAATTTTCTTTGGGCTTAATTCGTGTAGTCTTTCAAAAGCACTCTGCATTAGTTTTTTCAAATGTCTCCGATTTCATGGTGTTATTTTGTTGATAAACACGATAAATTTACTTTCGGCACAGCATTGCATTTCAACAGTTTCTGTTGCGGCAAATCCAAGCAAGCGATTTCTCATGTCATCTTCATAATCACTGCACAGAAAATGTTCGCTGCAAATTCTTGCGTTTTTCACATTAATAGAATCCTGTCTTCGACATTTATGTATCCATTCTTTCGTCAAAAGCAAATTGTCCTTGGGGAAAGCATGAAATACAATATATTTTCCTTTCGTATTTCTATAAGTGTTACGGCACGTTGCTACAGCACAAGAAGCCATATTACATAAAGGATACTTTAAATATAGAATTTAAAAGGAAAACTGACTAAAACTATATATACACAAATTATTTTAAATATTTGCATTATTAGAAAACAAATATGTATGATTAAAACTAATTTGGGATATGCGATCTCCCAGAAAGTCGTCTCGCAACTGAATGAAACTACAGTTTTAAAGGCGCGAAATCAGAGCAGGTGCAACAGAGATACGTCAGATTACTTCCGGTTCCCCCTCTCAATGAGACTCGCGTCGGCGAGGAGTCGAACAAAGGAATGACCTAGCCCTTCTATTTATCCCTGGATTTATACTGGAACAAAATATGCAGCCTTTTCTAGCTTCATTAGAAGTAAACAGTTCAGCTGCCGTAGGTTTTAAGTGAGGTTCTCTTATCTTTAAACCCGAATTCCCTTTCTTATTACCGTGAGCCAATCGATCGAAAACATTGAAAGATTTAGCTGCTAAAGAAATTCTTTCCTCACTTTCAACTTCACCGCGCAAGAAGCATAAAAGGCGCTCAAGTTCAGATTCCCTTTCTCTTAAACTCGGCGTTTTCGCCGGTTAAACTTTCTGATCCTTTACGTGAAAAACCTAAGTCTCTCCCAGGTTTTTAAGACTTCATTCGGCAATGCTGATTCTACCAATGGATATAATATCGCGCAATATTTGCCTCTATTTATTCCCAATATCTCCAAAGGCTCTTAGATTAGATTTGAGTTCATCGTATATAGTTTCCGCAAAGAGTGTATACCTTGTTTTTGAATAACAAGGGTTAACAAATCACGAATATAAATCTCCGTTAGTAATTCTTTGTTACAAAAACGCGTCTGCAATGCTTCGATTGCGCTCTTGTAACTATCGCCAGTTGGCGGAAAGCTTTTAACTATTTCCTCTGCAGGAGAATTCTTCTCCATAGCCTGTGCTAAATAAGCAAATTTATCATTATTATCTAATGTAGGATCTTTATCAATCTTTTGGAATTGCCCCCAAAATCCTAGCCATTTCTTCACGTTGCCGTCAAACATAGGCAATTTAATCTTCGGATAATGTAACATTTATTCTGAACAAAGGACGGATCAATTAAAGTTACATTCGGCGGTTCCAGAAGTAAGATCTTTTACTTTACTTTCCAGAAGTCTCCACCTATCAAAATATAATTCAGATTCATCTATTTCCTTAATAAGTAAAGTCTCATCTGTAATTTCTTTAAACATTAATTCTCGTATTTTCATTTCAGTATCAAACAAAACTTTAGCTTTCTCGGCAATAACTTTTATTTTAATTAATTTTTCTTCCTGATTAAATTTAGTTTCTTCATTGTCAAATTCATTACAAGCTTTACTGAATAGTCTTCTATATTGAGTTCGTTGCTAACTTTTAAAGCTTCCATGATTCAAAAATAAAAAAGTCGCTTACCTTGCAGACAATATCCTGTCGCTTGATGCCAAATGTTGATTTTTCCGATAATAATCCTATGTGCTATATCTGACTTCGAATCTAAAATTTTCTGAAGAACACAAAAACCTTGTCTAAAACTTAAAGGTTTATTTAACTGGAACTTCAACACTGATGAAAACTTAACATCATAAACGAAAACTTAACATCTTGGGCGGAAAAACTTCAAAGTGCTTTAAAGTAACAGCTATGCCGGCACGGTGAAGAACACTTTCCCTTAAAAGACAGAATCCATCTAGCCCTTTCGGCGTATATCTCCATTCGCTGGATTCAGACATCCGCTCCTACGTGTTTTGGACTTAAACGGCCAGGCTGGAACTGGAATAGGACTGGATCAGGACCGGAACAGGACTGGAACCGGAACAGGACTGGATCCGCAACAAGACGGGAACCGGAATCTCTCATCCCCTGGCTTCTCCCCGGGCAGGTCTATTCTGGCTCGAACTAAAAGGAACTGCGGTGCCACTAAGGAAAGCACCTCCTTTTATTGCCGGCGGTTGCCGTTACTACAGGCGACTATGCAAATATTTAACAACCCGGGAGCCTGGAAGCGCGACCGCCTCGCTTGGTAAGAAGAAGACACACTGACCTAACCACACCCAAATTCTCTCCTGGGGAATTTCTTTCCTAAAATAAAGTTCGCCCCCCCTTTTTCCTTTGCTTCTATGTCTATGTCTATGTCTTATCACTTAGTAAGAGGCAATCGACCATTAACGGCCTTTACCAATATAATCCTTTGCTTCTCGCGCCATTTCATTTTATTTCGACATTTTGTACGTTATGTTAGTGCTTGCAATCATTAGTGAATGCTAGCATTAAAAGGAAAAAAAAAAAAAAAAACAATAACTAGGTATTCAAACGACAAATTTAGTTGTTTCAAACATTATATAATCCTCAAATTTTTCATGTTATAAACAATATGTTTTGTTTTGAAAAATCATAACATGCTTAAACAGTGATAAAAAAAAAAGATGTAACTTCTTCATTGTTATCTTTAAAACTCGCACAACAAATGTGACTAAAATTAAACTCCTGCTATTATATATTTACTTGAGCACAAAATAAAATAAAGTTAAATACATAAAAGATAAGAATTGTAATATAATTAAACAGTTTACTTTAATTGGTCACACGTTAAACTTTTTTCCTTTCCATGGATCCACTCCCCTCTTGTTTACTTATCGTTTTTCTTTCACATGTACCTTAATTCAGAGTACCACAGTTTTATATTATTATGAAAAGAGTCCCTCTGTCCCATATTAGTTGAGTACTGATTATTGATACTGAAGATTTTGATTTTGTTTGCACATTTTCCACAAATTTCAGGGTGCTACGTTATCAGTCAACTACAACTTTACTTACAAAGCATTCCCTCCTTAAATCAGTACTAAATTAGTTTCAAAAATCCAGCTTTGGTACACCCTTAAGCCACGCCCCGTTTTGTAAGGCTTAAAATCAGTAATCGCTTAGCCCACCAGCGGCCGAGCGGTATCGTCGCTGAACACTGGTAGTTCGGTCCTATGTTCGAAGTGGTTTTCCCCATGTGTAACGTGTATACGAGCCAGTTCCTCTTAAAAAGTCCTCCACGAAGGCATCCCTCCCTTAAGGCAGATAGCCCTCGAGTGCTTTGCTGTAATCTAATAAACCAAACCAAAACCAAACCAGTAATCGTTTAAAGTCTTCAGGCTAATTAAATGTAAATTCAATAATCTGTCTCGTCTATACGAGCCAGTTGGCTTTAGAAATTCTTCCACGAAGGCATCCCTCACCTTAGGTAGACAGCATTCGAGGCTTTGCCTTAATCACGTAAACACGATCTTTCTGAAATATGGGCGGTATAGTACTTACAAAATGGGGCGTGGCTTAAAAGCGTGCGAACCCTCTCAATTTGCGCCGTTAAAATTGTCCCAAAATAAGTGCTACATTTGGGGAAGTGAAAACTGAGAATGAAAGCCTATTCAGCTAAGAAAGTAAGCAGCGTTACATTCCCTGTAGTACACTGAATAATTTTACTGATGTCGATCTACTAAACTGCATCGAAAGTTACTTATGACTCCACCTACTTGAAATGTAGCAACTAATTTGGGGCAAAATTTCGACCGAAGTGTAGCAACTAGTTTGGGACGGAGGGAATATAAAATTTTGAGACTGCTAGTGTTGAATACCAAATATTTCAATCTCATTGACATCATATTTTAAAAAATAAAGCCATATTCCATAAAACAAAACGTATTACCGCCATTAATTACCGTATATATATGGATTCGACATGAATCTCTATTACTTACATGCAAGCACAAAACACTCAACGATGCAGACACAAATTCATGCACAGCATATTGATACATCACACTAATTAATATGAGATATGCGCTTTAAAATTTTTAAGCTAGTACAGACAGCATTCAAATATTTTTGGATCAAAGATAACAAATACGAGAGCTAAAACGTAATAAATTTCGTTAAAAGCTAACGCAATTAGCATTTCTTATAAAATATATACCTGGATGCATTCTTAAATTTTAATTTCATTAAATTCATATACAAGTATATAGGTTAAAATATCATTCATGCAGAAAACAGAGATTGTCTCTAGTATGATAAAAAGAAATTATAGCTGAACACACTTACTCAGACTCAGACACGTATGTAAAAAGACGTACTCAGATGTAAAGACGTACTCAGACACGTACGTAAAAAGCTTGTTTATATACAAAAGCAGAAGGAAAGAAATATAACAAAAGAGCTTTAAAGCCTTAAAATTTTATGCGATGATGGCTTTTATTTAAGAAATTTTGTATTATGTGTTTGTATTAAATCTGTATTCCATTAAACTGATGGAAATGCTATCCGTCCAACGGTTATATGTTGCCAATAATTATTTAAATACAATCGTAAATATGTTTTTAAAAGAAAGAAAACTTTGCAGTATGGCACGAAACAATATACCATCCTATGTTACTACAGTCAAAAGTCGTTAATTCGGACACATAATCCGGAATGATCTATATTCCGGACCTGAAAGCTACAAACTTTCTGCGCATGCGTCCGTTCACGAATGCGCACAGGCGTTTACGAGTGTGCGTAAGATCTTTATGGCCGCGAATATGTTTTTGCGCATGCACATTTAATGTGTAACGGACGGTATAATCTAAGCAAAAATTATTTAATTCAGTTAATGTTGCAGATTGCGTTGTTCCTTAATCTTCGAATTGGATCCGTCTTATTATTTTTTTGCGGACTGTTAGAGCAATTTCATAAAAGTAAGCTTGAACTTTCGATTATGTCAAATAGAATTTCCGATATATATTTACTAATATGTAATTTGTATCTACAAAGCGAAAGTATGTTTCGAAATCCGAAATCTGTTTATCAATTTCACGCAGCGGATTGGAAGTTGATCTGTCAGCACTATCCTTATCTTCAGGGCAGATGTTTTTATTTTATTTGGCTTATAATTCCTTACTAGTGTAGTATTTCATCTCGATGTACTCCGTCTTTGATATGATTTAAATCAAGTTCCTCATCATTATAATTCGCTTCCGATAGTGAAGAAAGTGACCCACAGGTTATTGAAAAAGAAAACATTTCGATTGACAAATTAGTCGGTATTCTCAACACAGCAATTATAGGACTTCAACAGCGGAACTTTGTAACTAAACAAGAAATTATGTCTGTTTAATAGAATTAAAGAGAAAGTATTATCACATTAAACGAAGCAACTTACACTGAAAGAAATGTTTAATAAAGTAAACAAATAAATATTAAGCTTTTTCTTTTTGTAAATTTTGATACCCTTTAGATCATAATTGTTCTTTATTTCATAAATTACGGTTTCATATTTTTAATTTTGTAATTTCTGCATGCCATCTTACCAGATTTAAACTGATGATCTATAATCCGGAAAAATCGATAATCCGGAATCGCCGAAGTCCCGACGAGTCCAGATTAACGACTTTTGACTGTATTAGTTACAGCGGCACGCTTTAATAAAATACACTTTTTGTTAATAACGAGCCACGCTACAAAAAGAAAATGTATAGCAAAAGTGTACCAGAATGCGAGCACCATCTAGTGATGAGTTTCGAGTAAGCCACTTAAAGCTGGGAACACGAATGCAAATGTTTACCTTTGGCGAAAGTCACCATTGAAGGTGATTTTGGTGTGGTCTCGCCCCAAACGATCATGTATGAATACTGGCTAGAGGAAGAATTTTCTGACACCACTGTGGTTGAGTATGTTCTAGACTTGGACAGCCATAAATGATGATGGGACGCATAATGGGGTGGAATACAAGAACTTTATTTTAAATAGCCAAACTCGAGTTTCGGGCAATTAGGGGGTTAAGTAAAGCTTTAACACCCCGAAACTTATTTAAAGTATATGTAGCGTGTGGGGTCTATGTGAGTTTTTGGTCTAAAATGACACCTAGGTATTACAATGTTTATACAACTGCGTCCATAGACGCATTTTGGTAAAGGATCGCAGTATCGTCTGCATAAAGTGCTAGTGTAGTGAGGGTATTGTGTGGGATGTCGTTCGTATAAATTGAAAATAAAGTGGGTGAAAGTAAGCCAGCAAGGGTTGCTTTACGTGTAGAGTGAGTATTGTTATAACGAACGACAAAGTGCCTATCGTAAAGATAGGAATTAATGAGGTTTATGATGTAATCTGGGAAACTCAGAGTGATTAGTTTGTAAGTGAGGTCCTGTAACCATACACAATCAAAAGTTTTTGATATATCGAGGAAGAGAGTTCCAGTGATTAGTTTTTTCTTAAATCCATCAGCG
The DNA here is from genome assembly GCF_010614865.2 of Stegodyphus dumicola. Lineage (NCBI taxonomy): Eukaryota > Metazoa > Arthropoda > Arachnida > Araneae > Eresidae > Stegodyphus > Stegodyphus dumicola. The sequence continues at coordinate 40,755 of NW_023315035.1, forward strand.
ATCATTTCTGTAACTCTGTATAGCTGATTTGTGGTGGAGTGTTTCCGTCTAAATCCATATTGCTCTTGAATCAAGATGTTAATTTCCTGCAGAAAATCCTGTATTCTTGCTAGGATAACTGCCTCTGCGATCTTGCTTAATGTCGATAAGACACTTATTCATCTGTAAGAGGCAGCGCAGGTTGGATCTTTACCCATCTTCAAAATCGGGGCGATAACAACCGTCTTTTCATAGGTCGGAAAGTGCTGTATTTTGATCATAATATCGATAATTTTCGTGAACTTGGAGAGCATCTTGGATCCCATTTCCTTTCTCATTTTGTTGCTTACGTAATCCAATCCTGGACTTTTACGATTTTTTCTCTTCTCGATATAACTACTAACTTCTGATGGCATAATTAAGGGTCTGTTGTTTGTGTGTGTTCTTGATTGGAATTGTGTACTGAGGGAGGAAACTACGTGTTCTGTTTGTGAGTGAGAGATGTTGTCTGTGCGAAATTGAGAAGCATAGTTTTCATCAATACATTCAGTTTTCTCAAAATCAGTGTATGCGATCCTGTTGGGGCCATTAATGGGTGAATTATTAGTGTTGTGTCTCATGAATTTAGAAAGTGCATTCCAGATCAAATTATCATCCGCTGAAAGCGATTCTAAATGTCTGGCCCAGTCGAGTTGTGCATGTTTTTTTAATAGAGTCCTGACTTGTTGATTTAGCTGGTTCAGTAAGGTTTTATCAGAAGGACACCTGAATTTTTGCCACTGTTTACATGCATGGTTCCTTCATCTAATAAGTTCTCTTATGTTATTCTTCTCACTGTTTTTATACCTGTTATCCTCTTTTGCAATCTTACTGTTTTTGAGCGAATCATGCTGCTCTTCAGCGAATTATTCTGTAAGGGCATCTAACTCATCTCTCATTTGTACTGTGTGTGTTGAGTACTGAGTGTTGTTTAGAGCTTTGGCATAACCTGTCCAGTTCATATTAGAGGCTCTTTTGTGTGGTGTACTGTAAGTATTGGTATTGATTTACATTATCACAGGATTGTGATCAGATGGCATTTCAGTCATGCTTTCTAGATAACTCGGCGAGTTAATATTTTTTTAAATGAAAAAGTCAATGAAAGGTGGTCTACCAATCTCACGGTGTGTTGCGTTTTCTGGAAATGCTAGGTTAATATTGGTCACATGGGCAAAGTGATGCAAATCTGTCTTTACAGAGTTTGTAGTTGTGTGTATAGGAAAACAGGTGGAGATAATGGTGATTGGTCGTGATGCATTTGAAGTGATTGTGATAGCTAGAGCTTCAATTGCTAAAAGCTGTGGTAAGGGAGTGACACAATGAGAAATGGAGCGCTTAATTAAAATAAGTAGTCCACCTCTTGCATTACCTCTAGGCGCATATCTGCCTACAGTTGATTTGTCCCATCTGTGCGTGACATAATTGCAGGCTCTAAAAACGTTATGAGGGCCAAGCATGTGTTCTTGTAGGAGTAAAATATCAGGGGCAAATTCGTGTAAAACTCCTTAAGCTTGTAAGCTTTCGGGAGCAATCCATTTGCGTTCCAAGTAATGGTAGTTAAAGGCATATTTTGATTACACTGATACATTATGAATTTCAGTAACTATTTCGAAAAATAAGAACATTTTATCAACAGGATCTGTTAATTCTCTCAGTTTACGCATGCAAGTTTTAAATATGTTGTTGATTACTTTTATATTTTGAATTCAAAAAATATTGTTAAATTCTGCTACGTTCTTAACAAAATTTATAAATTCTGAACATTGATTTTTCTCCTGCAAAGAACTGGAAGCATTTATTTTCAGAAGAGATTTGCTGAGTGTTTTTTACATTAGAAACATTTAAATTTTTTGGAGCATTACTATTATCTGCAACATTAAATTGAACATTTTTCTTAACTGGTTGGTTTTGTGCAGCAGTAGCCGAACTGGGGGATTGAACTTTAGATTTATCGTTAGAATTAGGAATTTGATTTTTCGTCATAGCTGCGTATGAGATTCCATATTTTATAGAACTGTCTTTTTTCTGTTGGCTACTCTTATTTTTTGGAAATTTCTCACATACACGATACGACGCGACGTGAATCTTTGGCAGTTGCGGCATTTAGGTTCATCAATTCGTCCCTTATTTGGGCAGTCCATAGTGAACATTTCACACATCTAGGCGTGAAGAAGCAGTTCTCCGAAGAATGGTCCCACTTTTGGCAATTATAGCACTGTGGCACCTGATTCTTGGATACGTACTTCTCCACCGTCACAGCAAACAGTAACAGATCAGTAACATAAAAGATTTCGTCTGATATTTCATTTGTCATTGCTTGTACAAGAAATAATGGCATAGAGACATGTGTTCTCCGTCTAGTCAGTTGGGTTTCTTTGCTTATGGAGAAACCTTTGGCTGCTAGTGCACTGGCTATATCATCCGTTTTAGTAGTGTTGGATAATCCTCTAAATACTACTTTAATAGGTTGAGCATAGTTAGCATTTGTAACATAATGCTTGATCTTTCTTTCCTGAAATAATGCACTAAAAATTCTGTGGTCCTCAGCAGTCCGTGGTAGAATTCTTAGCAGCTCACTATTAACTTTTCCAAGAAATTTTGCTTAAAGCCAAATTTTTTAGAAATTCATCGTGTTTAAATTTGCCCGGGTTCAGCATTATAGGTGGGACAGTCTAAGACTGCATATTCGTTGGCTGCTGCTGCACTGCCTGTTGGCTGGAGGTAACATTACTAAAAGTTCATTATCAGCATTTTTATCATTTATTAAATTTACTATTACATTCAACATTCAAAGGTACTTTTTCTAATTTTTGAAGTTTAGCAGTTTTAGTCGGTAATTTGAATCCATCATCATCAACTTTCTTAGAATTACTATTAATTTTTTGTTTTACCTTAGCATCACTATTTTTTCTTTTAAGAGTAAGAGCATTTTGGGGGCCAATGCCTGAATTACAATGAAGATTACACTTACCTTTTATATCTGCACCCTGGGCCTGGAGCATATGTAGAGGCTTTAGAAAGGGTTCCGTAGTCGTGTCCGTATCCGTGACCGGTCGTAATTTCTGACATTCAGTAATAGTAATCTTAATCATGGCGAACTTGACTTCTAAATCATTCAGGAGATTAATGCACCATTGTTATCCAAAATATCTGCACCGTTGTTACCAAAATATCTGTTACCGTTGTTACCAAAATCAGCACCGTTGTTATCCAAAATATCTGCTGACGACAGGCCAACACAGTTTTCCCTGATAGAGGGCGACTCCGGAGAGGCGCTAACATCCATCGAAAGATTCACATCGTCATTGGATTCACTTGTCGTAGTCGGAGAGCTCATGATGAGCAACCTGCATTTGCGAGGATCAAGGACTGAATCCTTTGACCCAGGATCAAGGATCAAGGAAGTAAATTTACGGAGTGCGCTAGGCTAGGCCTTTAACTACACATCATCAGAGATAAAATAATTACATCAAAAGAGGGGTTCATCTAATAAGAGAAAATTTTGAAGCCTAATTATAAGAATAAAAGATTTTCAGATGCCTTCCGCATGAGAAAAAGTTAAAACTCATAGAAGGTCTTTTAATTAAATTTTGTTTCTTAAAAGGGCCAGAATTTAATTTTGAGAGGGCAGTCAACATTCAAAAAATTTACAAAAGAATGAAAAGGTGTAATACATTTCCTGGATTATTGATATCAACAGTAAAATAAAATTATTAGAACAAGCAGTCCGGATGAAAGAGTTAGCGTGGGTTCAATGAACTCGCAGCCACTCAGAGAATTGGGAAAAATGTTCTGGGGGGAAACCCGTTGAGCGGGTTCTAGTAGCACTTCAGAGTGATACAGCTGACGGAGGAGAAGAAAATATTGTTCGCTATTTATTGTGACGTTTAAAGACCAGATAAGAGTGCCCCTTAGGGGGATCGAAGTCAACCCGTTTAGCGGGTGAAAAAGAAGCTTTTGAGAAATTAAATGCAGTTGCGTGCGGCTGCGGAGATAAGTTCTCCCTTCTTAAAGAGACATTAGAAGACTTTTCTTAAAGAGTTAAAGAACAGGGTTCCTCCGGCCAATGCCCTTATGCATTGTTAACGCAGGGGGCAGTTGGGGTTTAAGAACAAGAAGTAAGCATCCACTTGGGCGTCTGTATTCCAATATCGGCACCGTTTAAAAGGTAGTTGAGCATATTCAGGTTGTAAGATTGTTCTGAGTCGCTTTTTAGAAGAGGCTACCTCAGGATCATATACTGGCAGGGTATGTAATACTGGATTTCCAAGAAGATGGATGTTTTTGAAAAATCTTTCCGAAAGTCGCTGTATAAAGTGATTAATGGGCATAATTTTGAGGTCGTTATGAATGTCATCGTTCCATATGAACCATGGAGCATTTAATATCTGCCGTAAAAATTTTGATTGAAAAATTTGGACGTGTGTACGGTTAGGCAGAGCAGCTGAGCTCCAGATGGGACTCGCGTAAGTGTGAATAGGCCTTATGATAGATTTGTAAAGCAAGATCTTGTTGTCAAGTGACAGGTCGCTATTTTTAGCGAAAAAGGGGGAGAAGGTTGGCTTTGACAGCTTTCGCATTCTCAATAACGAGTCCTTTGAACGCGACGTTGCCGGCTCAATGATACTATATCTCGAGAGGGCACTTAATGTGGATTAGTCCGGACGGGTAAGTGGGAGGAGTCGGAGATGGAAAAAGGAAGGTGACAGCAGGACGTCACAGCAGGGACATCTGGCAGGCTCCAAACCGTATCCATCCAAGGAGGTTAGAGTACATGGAGATGTTGTCTCTGCTATTACAGCACGAAGAAAGTGAAGCCATGGGAAGGAAATAAGCAACGCCACATGAAGGCAAGAAAACGGTTACCTTACTAAGTGAAGTGAGGTAAAACGCCAGCTGGTTTCAAGTTCTCAGTGTATTTTCTGATTTTGTATGCGTAGATCAGAAAGGCCTAAGAGGCACTGAATTGTTACAGCGAAATAATATCTACATTTACGACTTCATGGCCATGTAAAAGAATGCTTTAGAACGTGCACAAAAAAGTAGAATAATCGAAATGTGTGTTTGAATGGCCTTCAAGAAAGACATATAAGTTAATTACGAATATCACTTTTATTATTATTATGAAAAGGTAAATCTGAGAACTATATATGTTTCTTCGTGTATTTTACAAAAAGAAAATTCTCAAACTCTTTCTTGAAGGCCATTCGAACACACATTTCGATTATTCTACTTTTTTATACACGTTCTAAAACATTCTTTTACATGGACATGAAGTCGGATATGTAGACATTATTTCGCTGTAACAACTCAGTGCCTTTTAGGCCTTTCGCATCTACGCATACAAAATTAGTAAACACAGTGAGAACTTGAAACCACCTGGCGGTTTAGCTGACTTCGCTTAGTAAGGTAATCGTTTCCTATCACTCGCGTGGCGTGGATTACTTCCCTTCCCTGGCTTCACTTTCTTCGCACTGCAATGGCACAGACGTCATATATATCCATTTTAGCTTCCTCGTGAAAGTGCAATCAACATGGTCCCGCTCACTGAGAGCAGAACGACTTACCGGAAAACTCTTCACAACTAGGATTAATTAATGACGATGTTATGAAAATTTAAATTTTAGAACAACTGCAGTATTCATTTACTGGTGACTATACATTGAAATTCCATGTCCCTTTTTCTTGTTTTACGTAGTAATTTTAAATTTCCTTTTACCTCTGTAGCAACGTTAATAAAATTGGCCCTCACTTATACTTTTATATTTTCCGTAAGTCGCTTTATTTTTTCATTTGCATTGTGTATTGTACTGGTTTTAATATTCAAAATACTGATTTTTATGCCTAACGCTGAAATATCAAGCCATTAAAAGACGGCAGCACCTATATATGCGTTCTTCTCTCCAACTATTATTATTATTATTATTGTTATTATTTTGCCTTACTATAAAACAAACAGCCACTGACAGACTGCCATCTGTTTAAGTTGAAAAACAGATCCTGATCTGTTTTTTTACTTAAAGTATTTCTTGTTCTTTTGAATTCAAACCCCAAACGTTTAGCTATGAAGTGTTTAAAACATTCCATTTTGGCGCAATTTTTATCCTTAAATAATTTCTGATTCCCTAATGAACCATGTCAAATATTTTACAAACGAAGGATGATGTCCGAATTCAGCTGCAATCATAAAGACCTTATTCGTCTTGGTTTTAATCGGTGTTCAAATGAATATGAATCGGAAACAATAGAAGAGATTCTAAGATAAAGAGCCTTATGTGTTTTCTTCATGGAAAAGAAATACAATTTGGGCTTGTGTAACAAAGAGTTGGGGCGAACCCCCCCCCACGCTTTTCTGGGCCCGCGCCTCCCACTACAGATATGAGCTAAAGAATAGATATCCAAAGAATTAAACTCTTTTCCACATTTAATTCAAGAAATTAGCTTGAATTTTCGTTGGTAACCCCGCCTAATAACGGACATGCTGTATATACTCCTACATATCCCACAAAGGATGACGCTAAGGTCATCCTAGGTGGTCATCCTTGGCGAACAAGAAACCACACCCAATTTCTTTCCTGGGGCGATCCTAAAATAAATACCACAGATTCTGTGTCCGCTTTTCCTTTACTTTTCGCTCAATTTGATTTTATTTCTACATTATGTTATTGCTTGCAATCATTAGTGAATGCTAGCATTAAAAGTATTGTGAGGGAAAAAAGACAATAACTAGGTATTCAAACGGCAAATTTAGTTGTTCCAAGCATAAAATAATCCTCAAATTTTCCATGTTATAAATAATATATGTTATGTTTTGAAAAATTATAACTTGCCTAAACAGTGATAAAAAAAAGATGTAACTTTTTCATTGTTATTTTTAAAACTGGCACAACAAATGTGACTAAACTTAAAATGCTGTTATTATATATTTACTTGAGCGCAAAATAAAATAAAGTTAAATACATAAAAGCTTAGACGTGATATAATTAAACAGTTTACTTTAGAGTGCGAGAGTATAATGATCACACGTTAAACTTTTTCTTTTCCATTGATTTACCCCCTCCCCCTTGTTTACTTATCGTTTTTCTTTAACATCTACATTAATTACGAGTACCACACTTTTATATTATCCTGAAAAGAGAAATCTGGCAAGTTACACAAAGAAAATACTCTCTCTTTCTTGAATGCCTTTCAAATACTTATTTCAATTATTCTATTGCTCACCAGCGGCCGAGCGGTAACGTCGCTGAACACTGGTAGTTCAGTCCGAGGTTTGAATCCCGTGAACGGGCTGGCTGCATGGGTGTTTTCGTGGTTTTCCCCATGTGTGAAGTGTATACGAGCTAGTTTCCCTTAAAAAGTCCTCCACGAAGGCATCCCTCCCTTAAGACAGATAGCCCTCGAGTGCTTTGCCGTAATAATAAACCTAAACCTAAACAATTATTCAATTTTTTTTAATGCATGTTCAAAAACATTCTTTTACTTGGAAATGAAATCCAAAATGTAGCCATTATTTCGATGCAACTGCTCAGTACCTTCTAGGCCTCTCACATCTTTGCCCAGAAAATCACAAAAGACTTGAACCAGCTAAGAACTTGAAACCAGCTCATGTTTAACGTCCCTTTAGGTATAAATATTATCCATTTAAAGGAGGGAACGGGAAAGTCGTGTAACAAATATAAAATGTGTCTTTAAACAGTTTGCAAGGCAGTAAGGCTAGTAAGGTGTTGCCTGGCAGGACGGTTGATGTGAAAATATCAGGGAAGAAAATCCCAAGTTAGCAAATTCTAAAAAGTGCATGTCTGAAATAAAACTTGTGAAAATATTGTATATGAATACAAGGAAATACAAATTACAGTACTAAATACATACATAAACATACAATACAAAGTGAAATTAGAAGAAATTGCTAAATACATATGTACAGGCGGATAGCATGCTAAGTCGGGAAGTTTGCGCCCTGGGATATGTGGGCGGCCAGTGGTCTGAGTTCACAGTCCTCTTCTAGGACAATATAATCAAAAACTTAAAGATTGAGATGTAGACAATTTAGAGATTTTTTAGAGAAATTAATGTTCATCCAGTGCAGAAAATTCAGGATGGGCTGGTTTTGAGATCCATATGAAGAGTCTTGTAAGAGACAAGGTAATATGCATTAGTCATAGTGCGTAGCAATTTGTCCTGCATAAGTTGCAATTTTTCCAAGTCCTTGTTCCTCATAGTAGCCCTTGCGAATCTATCCTTATCCGTATCCTATGCCTAGCGAAGTGGTATACGGTTCTATAACTCTTTGATGCGCATGATAATATTTTTATCATTTTTTAACTGAAAACGCTAGAAATTGAATATTATGATCCTAGAAACAGATAATATATGAATTTAAAAAAATGTACTCTTGCCCATTGTTCTGTGGGTGGTGGTCGCACTGTGAAACCAAGGCACGTCTAGGACTTTGAACTTACTGAAGTATTAGGAAAAAAACTTGCCTTTCTCCATGTGCAATGGAGACGAATAATGACAAAATATGAATCCAATAAATGACGAAATTTACGAATTAAAAAAAATATGTATGTGAGAATTGCATAATACAGTCAAAAGTCGTTAATTCGGACACCCATAATCCGGACCTCAAAGCTAAAAACTTTCTGCGCATGTGCCGCTTTGGCACAGGTGCACAGGCGTTTTACGCGTGCACGTAAGACCTTGACTACTGTGCATATGCGTGTGCGCAAGTGCAGAATACGTTTCCGCCTGCGCGTTTAATGTTATAACGGACGTTGTAGCTAAAATTATCTAATTATCTATTTCAGTTAATGTTAATGATTGCGTTGTCCTTAATCTTCGAATTGGATCCCGCTTATTATTTTTTGCAGACTGTAAGAGCAATTTTATAAAAGTAAACTTGAACTTTCGATTATGTCAAATAGAATTTCGATGCTGGAACTTCCAAAGGATCTACAAAACGAAAGTATGTTTCGATTGGTCCACAAACAAAAAGTGGAATTGCCTGCAAAAATGGATAAAGACAAGAAGAATGTGACAGAGAGGTTAGTGAAAACGAAAAAATTTTGATTGACAATTTAGTCGGCATTCTTGGCACAGCAATTAACGGGACTTGAACGGCAGAACTTTGTAACTGAACAAGAAATTGTGTCTTTTATAGAATTAAAGAGAAAGTATTATCACAATGAAGCAACTTAAAACAACTTACATTGAGAGAAAGTTTTAATAAAGTAAACAAATAAATATTAAGCTTTTTTTTTTTTTTTTTGTAAATTTTGATACCCTTAGATCATTAATTGTTCTTGATTTCATAAATTACGGTTTCATATTTTTAATTTTAGAATTTCTGCATGCCATCTTACGAGATTTAAACTGATGATCTATAATCCGGAAAAATCGATAATTCGGAATCGCCTAAGTCCCGATGAGTCCGGATTAACGACTTTTGACTGTATATAATTTTTTTACATTATTTTACATAGTAAATTGTCATAAAAAAGAAACATTTATGTACTTTTTCTGTAGCAGTGAAAATATAAGTACTTACATAATAAGGATAAAAAAAGACTCGGCCTTTTTTTTTTTTTTTTTTTTTACTTTTTTGTGACAGTGTTCAAGGCAGTTTTGATCTTTTTGGTACATGCATAGACCCATATTGCACATTTCGCACATGTATCTTCTATGATGTTTCTTCCTTGTGCTACAAAATGTAGATTGCCTAAATCTAAATTTCACTGGTATATGTCCAGCATTATTTTTCATCTGGCACATGAAATTTGTTGTTTTTTATGTTAATGGGGGGGCTTCATCTTTTTGGCTTTGGTCGTTTCCCATTCATACTTAGTTTATTTGTATTTTGTCCCAAAATATTCAGAAAATATTTTTAATTTAAATAAAACTTCACGCTATTTTCATTTTTAATTATAGCAAAGTATGTTTATATTAAATTTAAACCACGGGAAATAATTTATAAAATCACAATACTAGCTTAGTGTTGTGCAAGTGTGTTGAGGAGCAAGTGTGTTGAGGTCAGAGAAAAGTCTCTGGAAAAGGAAGACCAGGCAGGTGTATGTATTGTTTAGTAATAAAATAACTCAGTGGTTTCAAAACCCCTTATCTGTATCGAGGTAAAAATAAACATTACTATTTTAGAAGCAAGCAAACGCCATTGTGAAGAGCAGTGGTTTCAAGGCGCGACCACCGAGCCTCTAGAGCATTGTGAGCATTGTGATACAATGCTCTAGTGGGGCAGTGGTTGTGCCCTGAAACTACAAAGCAATTGTCATACATATAGAGGTGGTTTTTTTTTTATATATGCAGTTTAATTATTGCTATTTTGTATTGTATATGATAAAAATCATAGTGTAAAATGAATAACTTTTGAAATTTAAAGTTGTTTGTATTAATAAAAGGAAGTTATTTTGTTTCATTGAAAACGAATTTTAAAAGGCATCCAATTTGAAGTACTAAGACCTAAAAAATGTATGATTTGCAGTCATTTTGTGTTATTTAGAGGTAAAAGATCAGTAAGCAATTGAATTTCACTCAAAAATTTTGGAAAAGAGAGGAGAAAAAAATTCGAAAGTTGGTGGTTTCAAGGCGCGACCACCGCGCGTCAAAGGGATAAAGGATTTTTACTGCTGAAAATTTTCTGTCTTTGGAAAGGTAAAATTAGTTATTTCTGAGAATTTGAACGTTTAGTCGATTATTCAGAAAGCTAACATCATTTTCTCTGTAGTACTTTCGGTGTTTTTAATTCTATATGATATTCCTGTGATATTTTAGATGAATTTGAATACTTTAGAATCTTGGAAAATTTGATTGGCTTCTGAAATATTTATAGGAATATTTTTCTGTTTTAAAGCAGCACTGAAGTTTAGGTTTGAGGAGTTTCATTTTTCTGAGTTTGAGGTTTATTATTTATTTATTATTATTTTGAGGTTTATTAATTATTTCCCGTGGTTTGAGGAGTTTCATTTCATTTAATCATCAGATATGGGGAAATCTTCTGTTTTAGGTGGCGGCGAAATTATTTTCTTTTCTGGTAAAATCTTTTCAAATCTTTTCCTGTAAACTTCACATTCACGATATGAAGATAAGTGTTCTTTGGAACAGAAAATACATTATTGCTTTTAATTTTCTTTTCATTGGCAAGTGTTACTTCTGTGATTTCCTGAGCATTTACAGCAGAGGACTTTCTGAATTGACAATAGTCTCAAAGCAGAGGAAATCTACAATGTAACTGAACGCCTTGGAACTGAAGTTGCCTTCGAACACTTCAAAGGATGTAAAGAACCTTCTCAATGCTTCTTCCATAGCTCTGAAGTATGCTCTCTACCACAGAAATGTGTACTGTCTTGTCTACGACAATAACAAACCTCACCACAGTGTCTCGCTGGTGGCGGTCGCTATAGCAACAGGGCTAGTATATTTGGAATAGCGGCAAACTAAGCGTTGCCAATTCCTCTTTAAATGCGCCAAGATAGCAAACTGAAAAGTAAATCTTCAAGGCACCGCTACGGAAAATGAGTCAAGGCTGGTTTCTACAGCAACAGACAGCTGCAGACTAACAGGTGAGAGCTTTTCTTATAATAGACAGACTATAAGATGTGCTGGTCCACATCAAGCTCGTGACTGTGCTAAACCATTTCATCAATCAAATAAGTCTGCGAACTGACTTCGAGATCATGCGACGAACTAGCGCCCATGTCCAAGATACCTTGGATCCAAAAATGCCTCATCAAAATCCAATACTCGTTCAAGCCCTTCTGTTAATCCTTCTCCAAACAACTTTACAAAACAATAAGTCTATATGACCAGCTGCAACTATCCTCAGTGCAAATCTAGCTCGCCCCATTGATTCATACTCCAAAATGTCCTCAAGGGTATGCAACTATGGACCTTATATGAAACAGATCAACCCAAATCGCTTTCCTCTCTCTTCTGACGCATTCCCGGCTGTCACCTTGATCAAATCCGGAGGAGTAGCGACGACTTGCAGAAATTTAGCAGTGGTTGTATATTGCAGAGTATATAATTGTCAAGAAAATGCTGGTTGGAGGGCCTTATTTCACAAATCAGAATTTCTCCATATTTTTATTTTTGAAACTGAGATTGATTTTTAAAAATTTAGTATATTTATCAAGCATAATTAGCGTTCCAAATAATTATAAAGCTATTGCATGCTTTCAGGGTTGGATATGTTTTTAACTTTTCCTATGCTGTAAGGAAATTTGTAACTACTTCTTTTATAAAATAATATTTTAAATCTGAACTAATAGAAAATTTCAAACAAGCAATTTTTTTTGGGAAACTTTTATGCTTTTTATTGGTGTAAATAAGTAAAAAATACTAAAATATTTAAAAACGAATTTTTGAAAGTTTGTTTAAATTTCAAAATTGTGCTGCTTTTTTAAAATTATAGATGAGTATTATAGCACAATTTCTATAAAGAAATTTTATTTCATTTATATTCCATAATACATCGTAGAGATAAACACCTTTGACTCCTTAATTTTTTTGCCCACCAGCGGCTGAGCGGTAAAGTCGCTGAACACTGGTAGTTCGGTCCGAGGTTCGAATCCCGCGAACGGGCTGGCTGCATAGGTGTTTTCGTGGTTTTCCCCATGGGTAAAGTGTATACGAGTCAGTTTCCCTTAGAAAGTCCTCCACGAAGGCATCCCTTCCCTTAGGCAGATAGCCCTAGTGTGCTTTGCCATAATTAAATACACCAAACACCTTAATTTTTATACATTTAATTCTAATATTAAAATTGCTAATTTGCTAATTGCGTAATAATTAATTTTGCTTGAATTTTATACTGATTATTTTTAAAAATATTTTTTAGTTCTGCATAACACTTTTTTTATTTACTGTTAATTTAATTTATTAGCTAGAATCGGCATTTTGCGCTGTTTCACTGTAAATGTCTGTGTCTCCTTGCAAATTGGGTTTACCAAATATTATCGCCCTGTATTATATATAAAGAAATTAAATAGATTGAATTTGCATGAATACATGTATGTTTCTCGCACTGTGACGAAAACGACGGTATCTAGAGCCATCAAATTTTGAATAATGTAATCCTCCACCCAAACATAGGCATATGGACGGCCGAATTTCGAATTTCTTTTAATCTATTTCCTATTTTGTAAAACTTTAATGAATTTTTGATTAACAAACTCGACGAATTCAAAGCGAGCACTGTACGGAAAATAACAGTTTTATCTCCAGTGCGGAAATTCTAAAAATATGCTGTTTTCAAATGTATGTGGTTTACGGGCGAAGAACATGATATTCAATAAATATAGGTAACACACAAATCGTTAAAAAAAAGGTTCTTTTTGGGCGTAATATAAAAGCTGAGTGCTTCTAGACTTTATTTTATCTTTTGTTTTTCCTTCATTACACTCAGAAAATGTTATGCTCCGAATTTTATAAATTACTAAAATAAATAATCCTCTTTAATGTTAATAATTTAATGATGATATAATTAAATAAATGATCGTTTTCTAATGTTATTATAGTTTTCAAAATCACTGCCTGAAAATGTTCATTAAATATTTTTAAATAAACATCAGATCTTGTTTTATTTTACATTATATTTAAGCAAAATTAAGTTCAGAAATTTTGTGCTTAGAGTTTTTACCGATTTACCAAAGTAAACATGTTGGTACAAGAATGACACGTGAAAAAAATGCGCGAAATGCAGTAAAAAGTGCTTTAATGAGATATATTAAATCCTATTCGAAAAAAAAACTAGGAGTAAACTAAATGTAGGAGTATTTACAGTACGTCCGTTATTAGGCGGTGTTACCAACGAAAATTCAATCTATCTTCTTGATTAAAATGTGTAAAAAAGTTTAATTCTTTGAATATTTATTCTTTAGCTCATATCTTTAGTGGGAGGCGTGGTCCCAGAACAGCGTGGGGAGTTGCCCCAACTCTTTGTTACACAAGCCCAAATTGTATTGCTTTTCTATGAAGAAAACACATAAGGCTCTTTATCTTAGAATCGCTTCTATTCTTTGCGATTCATATTCATTTGAACATTGATTAAAACCAAAACGAATAAGGTCTTTATGACTGCATCTGAATTCGGACATCATTCTTCGCTTGTTGGACATTCGTTTGTAAAATATTCGACATGGTTCATTAGGGAATCAGAAATTATCGAAGTATAAAAGTCAGGTCAAAATGGAATGTTTTAAGCATATGTTATATTCGCTTGCTGGATGCTGAGCGTGAAGGTGCTCAGTCCCCTCGCTCCCAAGCATTGCTGATAATTTCATGTGTTGCATGTTTGTTCAGATAGCCTGGCCCAATAAAAGTAGGCGGCTAGAGTAACTCTGATTCTTTCTCGCTTGACTGGGTTCGACCACGTGGTTCTGCATGTTGGTTGATTTTGAATATCAATCAAGTGCTCTGATTTGTTGCTAATAGCCAGATTTCTGGTGCTATTTACTGACTTCAGTTTAACCGCTCTTTTACTAGCTATATTTTATTTTGATATTAGTACTGTTTTATAATAATAATTTTCTTATTTGGTTGTTTGGCCCTACAAGTCGCCCTCCTAGCTTGCGCCTCGTGTGCTTGTCAGAGGTCTTGTAGGGGTTCATCTGCTCATCCGCAGAAAAGCTTCTGGGGCTTTTAGCGGGGCGCGGATTTTGCTGTTGCGGCGCTTGTCCGTTGTGTGGACTGGATTTTGATTTCAAAACATGTCGGGTTTGAACATGGAAATAGAGGACATTGAGGCTGACATTGTATTATTCCAATACATGATCACTAGCATTGATGAAAAGATTAGTGAAAACAAGGCTTCGGAAACTGATTTAGTTATGCGCGCGAATTTAGAAACACATGCATTCTAAAGAAACAAAAAATATATGAACTGTTCACTGATGAGGGTAATTCGGCCACGATAAACATATCCGAGAGCACGTGCTGGGGAACATGTATTTGTCCCCTGCACATAGAATAAAAAGCTAAAGGTAAAAGATTCAAAGCTAATCATGACGCTTCTCATTCTGAAATTCCCCTTTCCAATAATTTTTCTTATTAGAAAACTCGAATGAAGCTGAAAGTGAAAATGATTGTGGTCTTCGCAAAAAGACGGCGAAAATCAATATCTCTCAAAATGATGAGACCAAGTCTATGGCTCCCATGGATGACAGGCCCCTGAAGAAGAACCAATCAATGACAGCGCAGCTAACCCACAAGAATCAAGTGCTGTTGACCTACAAAATACTGCCACTGAGATGGAGGATTTTTTCCTTTCCTAAGAAAATTAGTGTAAGACCTCCTCCGATTGTAATTAGAGATGGGAAATACAGCTGGAACAAACTAAGAGAAATGTTTAAGGAAGCCCATATCCCCTTAAAACAAGGTAGAATGATAGCTCAAGATCATTATGAGTTAAAAGTACAGGATATTGAAACGCACAAGGTATTAACTGCATTTTTAAATGAGAAGGACATTAAATACCACTCTTATATTCTGCCAGAGAACAAAACTATCAAAGCTGTAATACGCAGCCTACCAATTGATACCTCTGAGCAAGAAATAGCTGAGGAACTTACAGAACGGAAATACTCAGTTATGAAGGTTAATCAGATGGTCAGTCGCAGAAATGGGGATAAAATCAAACTCCCTTTATTCTTAATTACTTTACAACGTAATGATAAGGAACAGAGATATTTTTAATCTTACAGATCTTCTCTCTCTTAAAGTTAAGGTTGAAAGATACAAAGGCAGAAAAGGCCCTATGCAGTGTTTTAGGTGCTAGGGTTTTCATCATGCGCAAGCCTGGTGTAAGCATGACCTCCTAAATGTATGAAATGCGCTTGGTAAGCCACTTCTCTAGAGAATGTCCCAAACCAAAACATGAAAAGCCTCTATGTATAAACTGCGATTTTAATATTATTTAAAGCTGTTACAGAACATATTTGCAATTACAGAGGATGTTCTAAATCCCCTAATCCCAATTCTCCAACCCTCCCGTATAAGACTTACATGGACAGGATTATTACAAATAAATCCTATCCATCTGCACTGAAAGGACAAACGTCTCAAGAAATTGATGAAGCTAGAAAAATTTAGAACGATCTCAAAGACCTGGTCGAAATAATTCACTCCTCAGGACTAAAGTCAACTAAATTGAAGTTCTTGTATTAATACAAGTAGTACACTCGCATTTACACCACAAAATCATGGCTAGTACACCCGAAATAAGACGTGCTCCCGTGAGATTATTTGTTTTCAACGCAAACAGTCTTAAGGATAAATTAGATGAATTTACTGATTTCCATAATCGATAATGAAATAGACATCTGTCTTGTCTCTGAAACGCACGCAACTCCGAGCGATAGGTTAACAATTAAAAACTATAGATCTTTGGTAGTCGTGTGCTTAATGCATGATATAATTAAAGAAAATAAGAGTAGACAATCTCCTATAACAAAAGAATATATTAAGTACTAAATTACAATTTAAATTACATTGCAGAGATCAACGCAGAGCTCGGAACACAGTTCATGCTACCGTCGCGTGCAGTTGTCTGACGAGAAGTCTGAGTGAGTAATGACGTCGCTTTGCTGCTCCGATTAAGAACTGGATTTTACACGTGGCGCCATCTCATGAATAGAAGTTGGAAGTATCTGTCGGAACGCCACGTACTCCCCCCAAGTACCATCGGTACGTTATAAGTACTTTGGGTTAAATTTAACCTTTCTTCCAGATCTGGTAGTTTTAGGTTGCTCTTTAACGGGATGTAAGCTTTCTTCCGGGAGTGATGTTGATGAGGAAGTTGTTGGATCTTCCATTAGAAATACTGGTTTGAGACGATCGATTCCAATCACTGATTGTTTGCCATTGCAGATGATGGTGAAATGTTTCGGTGTTCGTTTGACAACTTTGAATGGACCATCATATGAAGGTGTTAAAGTTGGCTTAATTGCATCGTTGCGCACGAATACGTGCGAAGATGTCTCAAGCGCAGGATGTACAAAATAGCTTGGCTGGTTATGCGAAGATGCTGGGGTTGGCGAGATATTGCTCATGGTCTCATGTAAACGTTGAAGGAATGTTGGAGGGTCGATAACTGGAGTAGATTCTGGGTGAAAGAATTCACCTGGCAGACGGAGGGTTGCACCATATAACATTTCAGCACAAGTGCTACCAATGTCTTCTTTGAATGCTGTGCGAAGACCAAGCAAGTGTGCTACTGTGGCACTTCAGACCTTGTTTGAGAGATCGGTGAAAGCGTTTTACCATCCCATTTCCAGATGGATGGTATGGTGTTGTGCGAATATGGCGAATGCCAAGAAGAGAGGTGAGGGATGCGAACAAGTGACATTGAAATTGTCGGCCTTGGTCAGTAGTAGTGTGATGGTGGTAGGCATGCCAAATCTTGAAAGCCACTGGGAGATGAATGCTCGAGCTACAGTTTCAGCGGATATATTTTCAATAGGAATGGCTTCAGGCCATCTTGTGTACCGATCAATACAAGTGAGGAGGTAAGTGTAACCATTTGAAGGAGGCAATGGGCCAACCAAGTCTAAGTGCACATGATCAAAGCGTCTTGCTGGAAGGTTAAATTGTTGAATGGGGCTGTGAGTGTGACGGGATACTTTACACCGTTGACATCTAATACATGAACGAGTCCATTCTGTGATGTCTTGATTCATTGCTGGCCAGACAAATCTGTCTGCGACCCCCTTTTTTGGCACGGATTCCAGGATGTGCCAAATTGTGCAAGGCATTAAACACTTCACGTCTAAAATTGACAGAAATATAGGAACGTATTCTATTGTTCTCTATGTCACAGTAAATTTTAAGCGTTGGATGAATGTGCAGCGGTTGTAACTGAAGGGAGGTTTGTGGATTTGAGATTAAGTTCTTGAGTTCCTCATCATGTAATTGAACTTTTGCAATTTCAGAGAAATCTGGGGTAGTGAGGTTGATATTGTTTACCCGAGACAAGGCATCAGCGACACAATTATCACTACCAGAGACATATCTGATATCTGTACTAAACTGGGCGATGAATGAATCCAGATGTCGAAGCTGACGAGGAGAACATGAGTCAGAGTTTTTTTCTAAAAGCGAAGGTTAATGGTCGATGATCGGTGAAAACGATGAATTCGTGTCCTTCCAAGTTGTGCCGGAAGTATTTAACAGCACAGTACACAGCAAGTAGCTCCCTGTCATATGTGCTGTATTTCCTTTCTGCAGTAATAAGTTTTCTAGAGAAGAATGCCATTGGGGAAAGTCCTTTAGTGGTATGGGCTTGAAGCACTGCTCCTATGGCCGTGTCAGATGCATCTACCATTATAGAGAGCTGATCACTAGGTGAGTGATAAGAAAGTGTGGCTGCATTTGCCAGATCGTGTTTGCATTGCACGAATGCTTCAAATGCAGATTCAGTCCAAGGGACAGCTCGTTGATCGTTTTTTTTTTTTTTTTTGCTATTCTTCAGAAACTCATGTAGGCAGGCTTGTGTTTTTGCGGCATTTGGCAGAAAGCGTCGGTAGAAATTTAATATTGCTAGAAAACGCTTCAGTTCAGAGATGGTTTTGGGCTGAGGTAGGTCGTTAATTGCTTTGACTCTTTCCGGTAAAGGTTTGACTCCATTCTGGTAAAGGTTTGACTCCATCCAAGAAAGGAAACTGAGGGTTGACCAAGTACACATTTAGATGGATTTAGTTTTAATCCATGATCTTTAAAGGCGAGTGAAAATCTGACGTAGATGTTGAAAATGTTCTTCCGCATCTGTAGATGCAACCAGGATATCATCAAAATATCGGATGCAGAAATCGAGGCCAGACAGTACTTGGTGTATGAAACGCTGAAATGCTTGGCCAGCATTGCGAAGGCCAAATGGCATATATAAGTACTCAAAGAGACCAAATGGTGTAGTCACTGCGGTCTTGGGCACATCTTCAGCATGCACTGGGATCTGATGATATGCTCTGGCAAGATCGAGGGTAGAAAATATGTTTGTTCCATGAAAAAGATGGGTACAGTCTTGGATATGTGGGACTGGATATCTGTCAGGGACTGTGACGGCATTAAGTCGACGATAATCTCCACAAGGCCGCCAGTCACCATTAGACTTTTTAACCATGTGAAGTGGACTGGCCCATGGACTTTTAGATGGGCGAATGGTTCCCTGTGCTAGCATGAACTCAAATTCTTTGCGAGCAGCTTTTAGCATCTTTGGAGAAAGACAACGAGGCTTGGAAAATACAGGTGGGCCATGTGTTTCAATGTGATGATACACTTCTGGCTGATGAGTATGCTGCCCTGATTTGGATGGGTTTAAAATGTCAGGGAATTCTGCTAATAACCGATGAAACCGTGTGCTGTCCAGATAAAAACACTTATGTTGGTAGGTACGTTCGATATGTGAGAAGCTTGGCCCTGTGATGTCAGCTGAGTTGTAGCAGCATCAATTAAGCAATTATTCTTGACATCCACTAGAAGGTGGAAATGTGTCAAGAAGTCGACACCAATAATTGCTTGAGTTACATCCGCAATAATAAAAGGCCAGTTGAAAGTCCGGCGCGCAAGTTTAAAATCAAGTGTCAATAGTTTGGTGCCGTAGGTTGCAATTTGGGTACCATTGGCTGCATACAGTACAAGTTTATTAAGTTGGTGAGCATTTGTTTTTAGTTCTCGGGAGCACTGATATGTCAGCTCCAGTATCTACTAGAAAATATAACTGAGTTGAACGATCAGCCAGTACTATTCTGTCGATGTGGCGGACATTCTGTTGGCCAGCAGAAGACCGCCCATTTAGTTTCCCACTTGTTCAAAAGAATAGATAAAAACATATGCCACTTGTGGGTTCTTTGTACTGCGTTCGAGTATTGTGACGAGATCGACTCCTGCTTCGGGCACGAAATTTATTACGTGGGTCCTGATTTGATCGATTGTATCTCCGTGAAGCATGAAGACTTGTAGAGATTTCAGATACTTTGTTGGTCAATTCAGCCACTTGTTGTTCGAGGGATGAACTGGAAGGTGCAGCATTAGCAGCACTGACATAAGCTGGAGTAACAAGTTCATTAATTTTGTCAGCCATTGCTGCTACTAAACGGGTTAGATCTTCATTGGAAGCAGCAAGAATATTTGTATGTTATTAGGGAGACGCGAAAGCCATAGTGACTTCAACAAGTCGTCACTAAAATGGCTTCCTGCCAGATCACGCATTCGTGACAGCAAGTATGAAGGTCGCTGATCTCCAAGTTCAAGTCCTTGTAGTAAAGTACGTATTTTTGAAGATTCACTTTCTGAATAGATTTCAATGAGCCGCTGTTTCAGTTTGGAGTATTTATCACAAAGGTGGTTTGAGAATTAAGTCATGCACTGAATTCAGAATATCAGACTCAATTGCTGCAACTACATGGTTGAATTTTGTAGAATCCTCACTAATGCGAGCGATAGAAATTGTGCTTCGATCTGAGCGAACCACAATGAAGGATTATTTTTCCAGAAAGGCGGTGGCTTCACCGCAACGCGTGTGTGCTTTGTTGGCTCTGGTGGAAATATCGTCGGTCCATACTGATAGATAATTTTCACTTTAATTAATAAACACTTAATAGCACAAATATTGTAGCATGAGGATACACTATTGATATTTTACCATGATAACAATAAATATTTTAACCATGCAGAAAAATTTACGTAACGATACACATACATATAAGACAGGGTCAGCAATTACACACACAAATAATATTTTACCGAAATGCATTTGAAAAGAAACCCCTATTTGAGAAAAAAAAATGATGCGTTCATTTTGTATTGCGCACACACAAAATCACCACTTCACACTGCTAAGGCACTTTCGAAGGAAAAAGGAAATCACTCCTGTAGCACATGGGAAACAAATTCACTACTTTCGAACACTGAGGGAAAAATTTTGCCGTATCACGTTTGCAGAAAAAAAATTACTGATGTAGCACATTTAGCGAAAATCACTATTGTATCACATTTGTCACAAAAGTTGAATGATCGAAGAATTATTGCACGACTGGCGAAGTCAGCGGAACGGAACAGATCACATTGATGATTTGCTGAAGTTCCTTGCGATGATATGCACGACTTTGAAAAAAACACAAGCAATATATATCAATACTTCTAGAAATAATGAAGGGGATGGGGTATGTTGTAGCATACGTTTAATGTCCATATTCGTTGTTATTTTTTAGTCAGTTCTTCAGAATGCCTTGGATGCACGTGGCTTAGGGTCGTTGAAAATCCATTGGCAGTAGCGTGCTCAGTCAAAAGGTCACCACTTTTGGTAGTCGTGTGCTTAATGCATGATATAATTAAAGAAAATAAGAGTAGACAATCTCCTATAACAAAAGAATATATTAAGTACTAAATTACAATTTAAATTACATTGCAGAGATCAACGCAGAGCTCGGAACACAGTTCATGCTACCGTCGCGTACAGTTGTCTGACGAGAAGTCTGAGTGAGTAATGACGTCGCTTTGCTGCTCCGATTAAGAACTGGATTTTACACGTGGCGCCATCACATGAATAGAAGTTGAAGTATCTGTCGGAACGCCACAGATCTTTTCGCTGTGATAGGTTACATCACAGGGGGGAGGCGTTGTCATATATGCTCATTGTAAATTATCATCTTGCTTATTCGCAACAGATAGAGCTCACGGTTACGAAAGTGCAGCTTCCCAGTTATGGACGTACAAACTTCGCTGCAGTCTACAATCCCCCAGATAATAAACTTACTTCTAATACTCTTGCCAGCATCATCCCAGATGATGCTTCTTTTACTGTAGGAGGTGACTTCAACAGTAAGCACTCTGACTGGGGGTGCAGAAAGACAAACTACAATGGACTAATTATGCGAGATTTCCTAGAAAATCATCCAGTTGCCATTTTTGTACCGAATTCTCCTACGCATAGGCCACTTATTACTGGCCATACTCCCGACATCCTGGACTTTATTATTTCGAATGCGGGCATCAGCATGACTATGGAGGTGCATGTGAAGCGCTCACTTCTGATCATCTTCCTATTGTGGCCACCTTAGGAATTTTTAATTTTTAATGAACCCACTGATAAATTCATCCCCCATACTGATTGGAGACTTTTTCATAATTTAGTCAAGAAAAGACTCCCGACATTCAATCCACTAAAAAGCGTTGCAGACATTGATATGGAAATTGATATGTTCACTACTTGTCTGAACGATGCATACCAAGAGGCCACAAAAGTAATCCTGCAGACTAACAATATTACAAGGCTTCCCAGAAATATTCGAGAGCTAATTAAACAGAGAAACAGGGTCCGGAAGTGCTGGAATCTCTCCTGCGACCCTGCAGTTAAAAATGAACTGAATCGCATCAGCAAGAATATTAAAAAAGCAATCCATGATTTTAAAAGAGAAAAATGGAATGATAAGATTGAGAAATTAGAGTCGCACAGTGACGCGTTTTGGAGCTTTACGAAAAATCTCAAAAAAGACCCATGAATGTGCTAGGCCAATTACCCACAATGGTCTTGTTGCCTACTCTGATGCTGAAAAATGCAAAATCTTTGCGAATCATCTAGAAATGCAATTTTCACCCAATTCAAGCCCTGTGGATGTCAACTTTGCCTCCGTAGTGAAAAAATAAGCTTATGGACTGGCTTAATGAACCAACTGCAGTTAATATCTTTAGTCTCACCTTCCCCAAAAGAAATTGTAAGCATTATCAAGAAGCTCAGGCTGAGAAAAGCTCCCGGTATAGATGGAGTCAGTAATTACATGCTTCGTAACTTGCCCCAGAATGCAGTCTCTAAACTTGCAGGAATATTCAACGCTTGTTTTACTCAGTGCTACTTCCCGCAGCATTGGAAGATTGCAAAGATTTTACTGCTTCCAAAACCAAGAAAGGACAATACCAAAGCTGAAAATTTTCGCCCTATCAGCCTACTACCCACGCTAGGTAAAATTTTTGAAAGAATCATCCTCGGCCGTATGAACCCTTATATGCACCTTCTACCTGATTTCCAGTACGGGTTCAGGAAGGATCTTTCAACAACCAAGCAACTTCTTCGACTTATAGAATTCGCAGGGTCTGCCCTGCACCATAAATGTTGCACTGCCATCCTCATGCTGGACGTGGCGAAAGCCTTTGACCGCGTCTGGCATGAGGGACTTATCTACAAATTGATTCAATTAGAGTTTCCGAGGGAACTCATTCTGCTATTGAAATCTTACCTTACTAATAGACTGTTTACTGTGAACTGTGGTGAGAGCTACTCCACATATACTAGGATTAAGGCCGGTGTCCCACAAGGCTCCTGTTTGGGACCGGTGCTCTATTTGTTCTACACAGCGGACTTTCCTAAGGCAAATCTTAGTAACAATATGATTCTGGCATGCTATGCAGATGATACTGCAGTAGCTGTCAGATCAATCCAACCCAACAGAGCCATTAGCATTCTTCAGGACTTTACTATTCAAATTGAAAACTGGTGTGCTAATTGGAGGATCTCCATCAATGCTGCGAAATCTCAACTCCTACTTATAGGGCGCAGAAGACTCCATAATACCTCAGTGCAACCTCTGTATCTTTTTGGACAACGTGTGCCAAGAGTTAATAATGCGAATTATCTGGGGGTTATACTCAATCAGAGGCTCACCTGGCATACTCACATTAGACATGTTGCTGGTAAAGCCTTAGCGGCTGTTAATCAGCTATATGTCCTGTTAGGTAAAAACTCTGGACTTAGCCTTATTAGGAAACGTCATATTTACATTGCAATTCTGCGTCCCATCATGAGTTATGCATCACCGGCTTGGGCCGCCGCTTCTCCTGCTAACATCAAGAAGCTGCAGATAGTGCAGAACAAAATTTTGAGAATTATTACAGGGGCCCACTTTTATATCAGAAATGCTCTGCTTCACAATGATCTCAAGCTAGAGCCAATGGACGTCTACTTGCATAGACTCAATGATAAATTTTTCAAAAAAGGACTCCTCACTGACGCAGGAAACTTTAGTGCCACACTGAATTACTGCATAGATCCGAAGGACTTTACCATCCGTCCATTTACTGCGCACAGATTGCGCGACCATAATTTCGTGACCTGAGCTATTTCATCTCTCATGCATAATTGGCATGCGTTCTTGAATACATGAGCTTGCATTTGTTTATTTGTAGTATATATTGTCTGTAACATATTCCTGTATATACTTTTCATGTATCTGTTCATACGTTACTGAGTTTTCTGACCGTTCTAGTATTTCACATCTTGACTGCCTCCCTCGCTAATTTACCTACTCCCATATGTCAGGTCTATTTGTGACTCCTTCAGGGACCATGGTCCGCTTTCCCCTTCTTTTTCTCCTTCATTGCATCCTCCCATTGTGGGAATTCATATAATTGCTTCCATGTGAAGTGCCCTCAGGGCGTTACATCAGCAGAGCTTTCGACAGCCAAGCTTTCTTGGCTAGTAAAGCATAAGCATTCAACATTAAAGCATTAATGTTTTAAGCACTTCATAGCGAAACGTTTAGGGTTTGAATTCGAAAGAACAAGAAATGCTTTAAGTAAAAAAACAGATCAGGATCTGTTCTTCAATTTAAACCCCGTGCCAGCGGCTTTTTCTTTCATAGTAAGGCAAAAAAAAATAATAGTTGGAGAGAAGAACGCATATTGAGGTGCCGCCATTTTTTAATGGCTTGATATTTCACGTCAGGCAGAAAAATCAGCATTTTGAATATAAAAACCTGTACAATCGTCACCACCGGAAAAACAAGGCCTCGTCACTGCGATCGTGACGTCACTAGTAGCGGGTAAAGGAAAATACGGACTCGCAGCTTCTAGGCAGCGCGAATTTTCTTCAAAAATTAGAAATTTCATTTTTTATTCCCCAAAATAAAAAATAATGTAAGTAAATAAAATTCTTCAAAAAATTTAAGTTCAGGTGAATTTTCGCTGTATGCATGAATATTTCAAAGGGCATTTAAAGGACTGACACATAATGGTTTCCATACATTTTCCCACCATGTTAGCCAACAAATTCATTTTGTTTTTACTGTAAGAACGACAACATGTACATTATTTTTCCCTTGAATGACAAGAACATCTGCTTTCAACTTTGTTTATATTAGCGCCGTAACGAAGTTTGTTTGCTGTATGTTTAAAATCTATGGTTAAATCTAAATCAAAATATGCATATAGATGAAACAAA
>NW_023315036.1:0-232912 GCF_010614865.2 Stegodyphus dumicola
ACGCCATGTAAAATTCAAGAGCAAAATTACAAGCATTTTATATGCATCGTAGTGGTATACGTTTAGAATCCCCTATGCAGTGTTAAATGTTGACATACACATTTTTTATTTTTTCCAGTTTCTTCTCAGGTCATCGTATCAATGCTCAATTTTCTTAGTAAGATGGCTTGCAAAACTTTTTCTTCTGTCTTTTTATTATTAAAGTTTCTTGCGCTACCTTTATTTAATAAATATAACGTTGTTCGCATTTACGCCACATAAAAATCAATTCAACGGCATAATCACAAAATATTTAAAAACAGCATATCTTTGAAATTTCTGACAGACAGTCTTGAGTGCTGGGGATAAAAATGTTTTAGTCCGTAAAATGTTGCCAATGTTCGTTTTCACATCTTTGAGTTTGTTAATCAAAAATCCTTTAAAGTTCTAAATATGAAATATAAAATTTGAAATTCAAAATCTCGGCTTTCATGTGCTCATGTTCGGGTGGAGAATTACGTTATTCAAAATTTGATTGTTCTTGATACCATCGTTTTCTCACAATACGAGGAACATGCATACATTATGCAGATACTTCATTATTTAATTTTTTTTAATAATGCAGGGCGATAATATTTGGTGGCAACAATCTGAAGTAATTCGCCTTTTATAGCGGACGACGCAAAATACCGTTTTGAGACTAAAGCCCATTTGGGCTAACGCCCTTTTGGGCTAATAATTTACCAACTACCCATTTATGTTTGATTTCTCTCTGTGCTGTTCCAATATTAGCTCGAATAATGATATGATACCCCATTTGTTTGAAGAAATAGAACATAAAGGAATTTAAAAAATTCTGGTGTAAAATCTGCTCCTTCCCTTACACCTTTATAAATCCAAATTAATATCCGTCTGCTTATGTTTATTTGCACTTTTTTACTTTTTCGAAAAACAGCTTCACTTTCACAGTACTATCCTATAGTCAAGTGGTTAATTCCGTAGATTTTCAATCACCCAAACACCAATTAAAATTTCTTTTCAATCCTCGTCTTCCATTTTTATTCAGAATCCACGAGAAATTTATTCATTTTATTATTTATTCATTTTATTCAGGATCCATTATGGAGTATAATAAGTTGTTCATTCCGCGTTCCGTTCCCATCAAACGTGCTGATATTTGAGGTTTTCATTGTTTTCCCATGCGTAATATTAATATAAAACATATTAGTTACTTAAAATGTAGGTAGGTACAGAGA
Organism: Stegodyphus dumicola; assembly: GCF_010614865.2. Classification (NCBI taxonomy): domain Eukaryota; kingdom Metazoa; phylum Arthropoda; class Arachnida; order Araneae; family Eresidae; genus Stegodyphus; species Stegodyphus dumicola. The sequence goes on from NW_023315036.1 coordinate 1,236, forward strand.
TTTTATATGCATTTATGTATAAATGGTCTACCAAACATACACCATTTTGTAATCTTCCTTTCATTTCTTGTGGATTTAATTAAATTGTCAGATTACATTTCAAGAAACCAATAGATGAAACAGCAGTTTTTTAGTTCACTAATACGTATACATTTGAATTTTTCGACTAATACTTTGTTAGTCGAAAAATTGGTTCCTTAGAATTGGTTTCTTATACTGAAGGTATGTACAGAGATTTTATATGCATTTATGTATAAATGGCTACCACCTACACCTTTGTAATCTTCTTTCATTTCTTGTGGATTTAATTAATGTCAGATTACATTTCAGAAACCAATAGATGAAACAGCAGTTTTTTAGTTCACTAATACATATACATTTGATTTTTCGACTAATACTTTGTTAGTCGAAAAATTGGTTCCTTAGAATTGGTTTCTTAGACTGAAGGTATGTACAGAGATTTTATATACATTCATGTATAAATGGTCTACCAAACATACACAATTTTGTAATCTTCCTTTCATTTCTTGTAGATTTAATTAAATTGTCAGATTACGTTTCAAGAAACCAATAGACGAAACAGCAGTCTTTTAGTTCACTAATATGTATACATTTGAATTTTTCGACTGTTACTAATTAATCGCCTTTAAATTTTATTTAAAGCAGTTTAAAATAACCGTTTCTCATAAAATTTAGATATCTAGGGCAGCTGAATTTTGGGCTAATTGCTTCCATTCTGCTAGATTTAAAGATGGGACAAAAAATTCCCATAGAGTTTTCTAAGAGATTTAAACTTCAGCTTCGGATTTAGCCCCTTCCCCCACTTCAAATCTTAGACGTCTGGTGTTTTTGTGCATTTGAGGTACTTTAATTTTTGTTATTTGAGGATCCCAAATTCTTTTCCCTTGTTTCAATCATTTTGATACATGGGGAAAAAAATCTGAAATATGTATGCTCTTACCTATAATCCTATAATTAATCATTACTTTATTTTTATTTAAATAACTAAAGACAGAATAAGTTCTAAAAATAAAATTACCTTACCATTTGTTGCTGCTACAATTCCTTCAGAATTAGTTTTGTGAACGATATTTTTAAAGCCCAAGAAAATTAAATGAAACGCTTCGCTCTTCTTAATCCAAACAACAAAACCCTGTTTCCCAGAACTTTACACAAAAAAAAAAACAAAAAAAAAACTTGTGAACTTTCATGCAATTACAGTCGCATGCAAGTGATTGAAGCTACCGACGCTCTGCTAAACCTCGTTTAATCGTCTTTGATTGGGCGCATAGGGTTTAAGTGGAAAGCAAAGAATCTATTAGTTGACTAGGTGAGTCCAAATGAATCCAATTAACCAGTGAAGTGATTCAGGAAAAGACAAATATTTCTGGGATAAGTTAACGTTCAGATTATTTGAAGCTGTGAGAAAAAAGATCTTAAATGAGTCAACGCAAAATATTTCTCTTTTTACTGGGACTTTTTTTTCTCGGGAGGGGGGCAAGAACTGAGATTTTTTTAGACTTGTATCTAAAACTCTAAAGAATGCCTCTTCATTTTTTATAAATCAGAAATATTATAACAGTTCGGAATATTTCGCTTTTGTTTTACCGTAGCATTATTGTTTCTTATTCTGATAAACCAATCATTATACAAAATTTACCTTGAATTAAAAATCTTATTTTGAAAAAAAAAAAAAAAAAAAAAAAAAAAAAACGGCTAAAAATCGAAATTTTCATATTTTAAATACGTCCAAATAGGCTTTTGAACATTTGTCTGTACCTTTATTTATTAATATCACGTTCTTCCCACTCTCAACCATAAAATTCGTTCTAAGCAATATCGCAAAATAGTTTTAAATTCATCATATCCTCTAAATTTTCTGTACTGAGTCCGCACGCTGAGATATTTTTTTTTCTTTTTTTTCGTCTACACGTTCCATGCTCGCTTTGAAATCCTGATTGTTAATCAGAATGCGCTAAGTTTTACAAAATGAATCGATATAAATATAAAGCCAGAAACAACTTCCAAATTTCAAATTTGGCTTCCATGCCCATATCTCAAGGATTACGTCTTCAATTGATGGCTCTAGGTACCTGTTTTAACACTTGCGAGAAATATACATACATTTGGAAGATTTTTTTCATTTTATTTCTTGAATATATCAACCTCTAACTTGGGTGGCAACAATTTGAAAATGAAACGAGTTTATATGAACCAACGCAAAATCGCAAACGAAACAATAGTCTTTCAGGGACAAAGTCCCTTTGGACTAAAAAAAAGACAGCCCGTCAATTTGAAATTTAAAATTAGGTAAATTCTAGAAGTGTCGCATGTTTTAACGAAAAATATATTTTATTTTTATAGAAAAATATCAACTTATATATAGTTAAAAGCAAAGAAGGTTAGTTTATTTAATTACGGCTAAGCTCTTGAGGGTTATCTTCTTAAGAAAGCCTTCGTGGAGGACTTTCTAAGGCAAACTCGCTCTTATCCACGTTACACATGGGTGAAAACTACGAAAATGCCCATGAAGCCAGCCCGTTCCCTAGGATTAGAACGCGGATCCAACTATCAGTGTTCAGCGACATTACCGCTCAACCGCTAGTATGCTCTAGCAGAGAAGGATAAACTATGAATGAAATCTCCAAAATATTATAAGCAGACAATTAAAAAAAATTCATATTTTTGTTTTTTAAATTTAAACGTTACTAGCAGACTTCTTTTGCTTCTTGAAGAGGAGGAACTGCTTTTAGACTCTTTCGAAATGCAAGGAAAATAAATAATCTATTAGCTGATTGTATGAAGTCCAAATGAACCTTATTAATCTGTCAAATACTTCTCGAATAAATAATGTTCTGAAAGTACTTTAAACTTTTTCCTTAAAATTACCTTTTAGTTTTCCCCAACTTAATCTAACTTAACCTAACCTGAACTTCTAAATCCTTGTCTATTTTCTTTTAAAATAAATAATTTTTAGATAAATACATTCGTTTAAGAAGATGCTTTAGATCTTATGCGTTTAAGAAGACGCCTAGATGCGTTAGAATATCGAAGATCAACGAGCTATTCCAATGTAGGCTTGATAGAATACATTTATTTCGTTTAATCGAAGTATGAAACATTCTCAGAATGTTACTTGATAACAATAGGATACTATTTTTGAATAATGCTTCTAGCATTTAATTGTTTATAAATATTTTTTGTATCTTTATTTGGCAAAGGCGATTTATAGAAAATTTTATTTACGTATAATAAAGTAGCATGCTCTTTTGCAAACGATCATTAAAATTTATCATCACGTTATGTATTTGCATGTTAACCTCAAAGCATTGCTGCGATGTTTTAAATAAAATCAAATTTAAGAGGAGTTTTCTTTTTTTACACCTGTCTCTAAAAATACATTAATTTATATTAATTAATGCTAAAATTATCTTGACCTTTTTTTGTATTTTTCCCCAACATGGAACCACCAGATGCACAGATAAATCTTTTTCTCTCTCAGTTACATTATTTATTCTAATTTCACTAGAAAAATTATCGACAAAATAAAATGTGCAGGAGTGATCGTAAATGAGCCCCACCTACCTTAACTACAGACAAATTTCTACAGTGACTGACAACATTCAAACAAAGATCCATCGAACCGTGCAGCTCTTTTGAAGGCGGAGTTTTTAGTTTTTGATGTTTAGTTCATAATTCTAAGCGTCAAACTTCGAAGGAGACCATTTTGGGCCACATGCCATTTTTGCGACGTTATTTACCATCAGACTTTAGCGCAGATATTGTATCAGATTTTAGCGCAGATGGTGTTTAGAAGACAAATGAATGGTTTTTCGGGAATAATAATATATTAATTATTCATTATTAATTTTATATAATAATTAGCTAAGCGTATTAAATATGAATGTATCATCACATTCATATTTAGTAAGTAAATATTTTATCCACGTAAAAACAGGTACAGGTAATAAATAATTAATCATCTTTAACAATGGTTGGCTATATGTTTTGTTACATTACAATATGAAGGGGTTATTATTTTACTAAAGACATCAGTTATCCAATTTCTTGGTGATCATAACATTACTAAGAATGTAATTCAAAGCTCTGAATGACCTTAAGAGATTATTGCTTTATCAATACCCTGTACTAGAACAATTTTATTTTAAAAGATTAAAAGAATTTGTTTATTAACTGTCTGTACGAACTTAGTCAAAAATTTTTACATTTAAACACGTAAAAATTTACTCTTCTATTTTGACTTCTAAATTTCATAACAGTGAGTGGCTTTGTATTTAATGTTCTTTTTAAAAATACTACTTCTCTACCCCGACAAAATAAGATTCCAAACGTTGCCGACGGATACTTAAGACCTAATTTCGCCCACATATCTTCACTTAATGTATCGCTGTCTAATGCAGATTCTCGCCCACATATCTGCCCCTTAATATTTTATGACTAATACAAATTCCACACAATACGGTTAAAATAAATTAGATGTACACTAATAAGCCAAACAATTGCGATCATCACTACATTTTTCAATGAACTTGTCTGGGTTGACGTGGATCCCACGTGATTAAGTGGGAATGGTATTAAACTACCGCTGGGAGAAGGTAAGGAATAATTCTTGAATTTACTTGCATAAGTGATGGGAAAGGTTGCTGATCGAAGTGAATTTGATAAAGGGCAGATTGTAATGGCCCGAAGACTTAAAACGAGTATCTCCGAAACTGTACAACTGGTAGGTTGTTCACGATCTGCCGTTGTTAGTATTTATGAAAAAGGGATAAATGACGGTGAAACCAGCAGTAGACTTCAAGATGTTGGACCTTCAACGCGTCACCAAAGAAAAAGGACGTCGGAGACGTCCCATTTAGTTTAGCAAAGTCGGTGCCAGACAGTCGCTCAGCTGACAGCCCAGTACCTGCACTGTATTGTTCCGATACACTTGCACGAGTGCAAGTGTATAGGAACACACAGTTCAGCAGACGCTGTTGGATATGAGTGCGCCGCAGACGTCCCAATGGTGTGTCTCTGTTGACCAAGCTTCATTGTCAACTACGCCTACTGTGGACCAAGGAACATTGAGACTAGACCATGGATGAGCGGAAGACAATTGCCTGCTCGGATGAATCATGATTTCTTATTCATCGCGTTGATGGTCATGTCAGAGTACGCCGTCTTGCAGGCGAACAGTTGGTCACCTTGTATAGCTGATCATACACAGGCTGGTGGTGGCGATATTATGCTTTGGGGAACGTTCTCGTGGGCGGCTTTGGTACACTTAATTGTGGTAGAACAGTCCATAAAAACTGCTGCGGATTATCTGAACATAATTGCGAATCCGTTGCAACCTTACATGACTTCCAACACGAAATTGAATCTTCCAGCAGGAAAACGCCCCATGTCACAAGGCTCGAATTGTGTTAGAGTGGTTCGAGGAGCATAAGGATGAATTCCTATTAATGTCCTGGCTACCTCACTCGCCGGATCTTAACCCGATAGAGCACACTTGGGATCTCATGGAGCGGCAGCTCAGAGCTCAAAATACTATGATGTCCGAATATTCTGACTTTGAGTGACCGCTGCCTAAACATTTGGTACCTGTCTCCGGTCATCCAGTCTCCAACCTGTCACCAGTCATCTACCGACAACTTGTCGCATCCATGGCAGGGCGAGTTGCAGCAGTTTTGCAGGACAAAAGTCGCGCAACTTGTTAGTAGGTAACCATAATGTTTTGGCTCTTCAGTTTACAACACCTACATTTTACTGGATTTAATATGCATTCTTATTACGTAGGATTAACTCATGCGGATAAATTGACCAAAATTAATTATGTATAACTCTTTATTTCTATTCAGTTTTACATGGTATTATTTCCTGAATCATTTCAGGAAAAGCCAATTTTAAATGGCAATTACTATTGGGAACTATTGAAAAGTTATAATTTCCTTTATTGTAAAATATTTAAAATATCTTGGATTTAATCAAACTGAATAATCATTATATTTAAAATTCCTTTGCACTGAAAGTAAATTTATATTTTTTTACGCAGCACAAATTTTGAGCTTTGCTAACTAAGAAGGGGATAGAAACAAACAAAGATAAAACTAATAGTGCTTGACAGGTGTTTCCTTCAAGCCTCTTAACGTAATCTTTCACAGGAGAAAATAACAACATTTAGACATTCAGGAAAGAAAAAATTATATGTCGATAATAAAAAGCTTACCTGTTATTATAACTTAGAATCAGTGAAAATCAATTTTATGATCAGTGCAAGTTTTGGTAAAAATATTTCTCTTTCCACAGAATATTTTTCTTCTTAAACAAGAGCGACTCATGGCTGTCACTTCTGGAATCAGAAGATATTTTTTCGTATAATTCCAATGGAAATGTAACATTGAATATTTACTTAATTCTATATCTGATTATTAGCAGGCTTTTCTTCCATTTCTTCTTAGCCCAAAATTGGAATGCATTTTTTCAACCTTAGTTTGATTATTCTTAGAAATCCATTTAAATTCCTTCGAGATTGAAATACTGCTAAACATGACTTAGCATTCTTTTCATTTAATCCGATTTGAGTGCCATTTTCTGGTTTCAGATTAATTTAAGGCAACACAATGTTTCATCTGATAGTCATTTTAATCCGATTTTGAATGCCAGGATGTTGTACACAATATAGAAATCTACAAACTGCCATTTTGTAGAGACGACTTTTGTTTCTTTTATTTATTAAACTGCAGATCAATGAATATTTAAAAAAAAAAAACAATAAAAATATTAAATTTGAAACTCAAGTTTGAGAATTTTAATCTGTTAAGCTGTTATTTCTTTACTGCATAACAATTAACACAATCGCACTGCAACTGCGGTATCTGTTTCATCCAGTAGCATGTCGTTATACACTGTCTTCCTTGGTATAATATTTCAGAAATAAGGAAGCAGTCACTGTATTTTTCTTATAAACATCTTTGCTACAATTACCCGCCCCCCCCAAAAAAAACGCTTTTTAGCCCAAAAGGCATTAGCCTAAGAGGGCTATTAATTTCGTTTTGACATTTTGTGGCGTTTCACTTTTCATATTGTTGCCACCAAATATTGCAGCCCTGCATTATATTTAAGGAAATTAAATAACGAAGAATCTGCATGAATGTATCAATGTTTCTCACACTGTAAAAAACAACGGTACCTATAGACATCTAATTCCCAATAACGTAGTCCTCCACTCGAATATCATCTATTTCAAATTTTGTAAAACATTAAAGAATTTTTGATTAACGAATTCGACGAATTAAAAGAAAGCAATGGCAACATTGTACGAAAAAAAAATTATCTCCAGCGTGCGAGACTGTGTATCGGAAATTCTAAAGATATGATCTTTTAAATTATTTTGCGATATTACTGTTGAATTGAATTTTATGGTTTAAGTGCGAAAAACATGATATTTTATAAATAAAGGTAACACACAAAAGGTTAAAAAAAAACACCCCTTTGGGAGTAAGGTAAAATACGAAAACTTTCCGTTTTTTCCCCCCATTTTATTATTATTATTATCTGAAGATCCAATCTGAAGAAAACACAAACCAGGAAAGAACCAAACATGGCTGAGTGATTAAACTTGCATCTCACAGCTTCGGTAAAACGTAAATTTGATCATTGCGGGTAAGAATAAACTGTCAATTTTGTTTTATGAAACTTTAATGTGACAAACAGTAGTTATTTTAGTCGTGCCAAATAGCCATTTTTTTATTATGTTTTATTATTTATATTTTATTACGCTGTTACATAGGAGTTCTTTCGAATCGAAGACTAACTCTGGTATTGAAAGAATAGATGAGGAAAAGTAACGAAAAATGAAACATGCTTATAACGCGTTTGGGCGAAATAAATTCTTTTTGAAATTATTTTAAAGGTTATTTCTGTCTCGTAAGAGTGAGTTTTCACAATACTGCATTTTCTTTCAAGCGTTAAGTCAATCTGTTTCTCCATATCAAAAAGACTTTAGCAGATACATAAATTGTACGAAAGAAAATCATTAGTAAATGGCGAATGTATATTTGCAGCGCATGTAACTACACTAGCAAACAATACATAACTTATTAGTATAATTTATAACTATACTACCAGCCACTGCACTAAAACGTATACATGAATTCCTGTCATGTACTTTGAAATTACGCTTTAACATATGCAATAGCAACTGATTTCAATTTCTTTCAATTTCGTTTATAAATAAACATAATTTCAGGGTATTATATTCCACGCTGTGTAAAATAATACGCATCTCAGAGGAAACATTATTGCCTACACAAAACACAGTCCCATTAGATACGTTTTAACTTTATTAATGTGAACTGCATTCGTCTTTTGACTAAAAAATGAAAATTTTAATTTACGAACACAAATGTAGAACACAAATTAATATATTTTTTATGAATGAATTTATTTTAAATAAATATATTATATGAATATATCTATAATTCTGTTAATATATTTCCAAGGTAAATTATAAATAACTGTTAAAAACGACTTTTCAGGTCATTTTTGATAAGTGCAGTTGTTGGTTTTATGGTCATTTTTGATAAGTGCAGTTGTTGGTTTAGTTGTTGGTTGTTGATTTTAAGTGCAGTTGTTGCTTGGTTTTATTAATTATTCATAATACAGTTTAGTTGTAAATTGTTGAAATAAACAAAAATGAATAACGATTTCATTTTCAGTGATATATTTAATGTACGTATATTAAATCACTATTAATAATTATCCAATGGTAATCTTAGTTTGTGTAAGAGGTAAATGAAAAGAACAATATTTTTTTTAATTCTCTTCGGGATATTTTAAAGCGTTTTCTAAATGTTAACACTTTGACAGTTGACTTTGGATGCAGTTTAAATTGCATCGTTAAATTGTTAAGTCTACAAAAAAGCAAGTCAGTATAATTAAATACATGTCTATTCAGAAGCCTAATTATGGGAAATAATCGACAGTAACTATACACTTGTATAAGTTTTTAATGCCTTTCTCGCATACAGCATTAAAATTTACTTCTTACTTCAAAAAAAATTATTTCAAAAAGTCATCAAAGCGCGTTTTTCCTCCAAACAGGATTGGCTGGAGGCAAATGTTTCATTATGGCAACACACAAACTGCATTGTTTTGACTCAGGGCTCTTCGAATTTCAGACTCCAAGGATCTTATACCATTTTTTATTACCACCCATCCTCTCGAAAGGTTTTGGGGATCAGCAGATTTTAAGTGGCCCTTTCGCAGAAATATTATACGCACCCTAATGCCTTATCTATCCGGAACCCAAGGTTTGATTTATATGATTACGGCAAAGTATCATTGGCTATCTGTCTAAGGAGAGGGATTCCTTCGTGGAGGAATTCTTAGGGAAACTGGCTCGTATATACGTTACACATGAGGAAAACCACGAAAAACGCCCATGCAGGCAGCCCGTTCGCTGGATTCGAACCTCGGACCGAACTACCAGTGTTCACCGACTTTACGTCTCGACCGCTGGTGTTCCGCTGAAGCCAAGGGACGTCGCAGTCATCCTGCACTAATAATTATATCGTTCGCGGTGGTCTCAAAGGCAGATACAGTAAGACCCCGCTTAACGCTGCTTCGTTTAGCGCTGATTCGGTTTAACGCTCTTTTTATTTGTATTTAAGGATTCCCCGAAGTTGCAAGCAGCGTTAGGCCAAAGAACGTCTATGTTAAGAAGGAAAAGTTCCCTAGACGTAATGTAAACCAGTTTGCTATTACGCCACTGGAAAGCGGAGGGAAAATTCGCCAAGGGATTTAGCGACGGAACCTGCCGGCGAGAATTTCCCCCCTTCGCCATGTGTACAGGAAATTGAGGAACACGTGTTAAGAAGAAACGATCTCTGACGAAACGCTTCTTCTTTGACATTTCGCGATAATTTAAATTCAGATTTTCGTACTTTTTTTTTCCTCAAAATAACTAATCCATTAATTAATTTACTTGCGCGAAAAAATATTTTCTTTACCTTTAAAGAAATTATGGACCAATTTATTGAAAATGACCCAAATTTTGACAGGAATTCAAAGGCAAGACGAGTGTTACGGATGCCTTATCCACTTACCAACAACTTCTCACAGAGCGCAAAAGGAAAACACAAACTATACATTAGGTACCTTCTTGTTAAAAAGGCAGAAAACTGAAAATACAGTAGAGACTGAATGATCTGAATTGTAAACATACTGACTTAGAATTTTATTTATTTGTATGTGTATATTCGTTTATTAGGTTTCTATATTTGTAAGAAATAATTTTTTATTGTTATAAAAACATAATTAATAAATTTAATGGTAAAATACCTGACCAATTTTCTACCCATCTTTCCCTAACCCCATTATTTACATGATGAGATAACCTCGTTTAACGCTGTTTCATATTACGCTCTACTTTGATGGAACATATACCCCGCTTTAAGCGGGGTTTTACTGTATTTTCTTTACTTTGCTATGAAAACCCAGACTAATGTAAATCATTATTTCGAACTGCGATGAAATCAGTTCATTTTTAACTTAAAGAACCTTACGTATTCTTCCTGATTCCTTTCTCGAGCTTTATATAGCAATAGATTTGAAAAAGATTCCGAATGGTTACTGCGAATATCCAGCTCATAGAGGGCAACTGAAATAATAATTCAATTAGTTTTCATTACTATTGCACACAGAAGCCGCATTTTCCCGCTACTCCATCAAAACGTCTAACAAATTATAATTCACCCTCCCCCGCAATGAATGATATTTGATATGCCTTCTTACTGAAGGACGACTCATCACAACCGGATCTCTCGGCAGCATTTGTCAAATTCAGCAAGCAGTGGTGTCAGTTTTAATGTACTTAATTACATATTGTGCAGTGTCTCGCGATGAAGTAGATTAATGAACGGGCAACTGGCAATCCCAGTTTTGGTAAAAAGTGATTTGTGGTGACCTTTCTGGAACTGGAAATGAAGTATCACATTTCCTGTAGGCTATTTGTCCGCCAGATGCGAAAATTAGCATCTGTGTTGATTTATTTTCTTTGGACATCTTTTTTCGACATTTTTACATTGCGGGTCAGATTTAAAAGTTTTCAGATTCTCCAGGAATACCTGCGTGAAAATCGTTACAACTGTAGTTTGTGGCATTTTAGAGCGATTCATTAAATCTTAGATTTAAAAATTTCAAAAGTACTCGTCAAAACCATTTTCAAAGTAGAATATCGTATTTTCCCGAGGCTCCTTTTATTTTGCATGACTCGGAAGACACGAACTTACGTAGTCCTGCTTTCTTATAGAAGATATTAACTTTAAGGATAAAGAAAATATTAGATTATGCCTCGTCATAAGATTCTATCCTCGACTTTAATAAAAATTTTAATGTGCGATAAACAGTCAGTTCATTATTTAACGTTAAAAACAGTTTTTAAATGAGTCTAATTTAAACGAAAAAAATCTGATGTGTACACCACGACTTCCTTGTACGGAACATTAAATTATACACATTTTTTCATGCATTTCATTTAAACTTATCGGATTGAATTAAATCTACTTCGCCGACAGCGCATAAGCCACGATAGAATAAATGCATTGTTTACCATAGCGACACTCTGGCGCTAGGTTCACTTAACAGTATTAGTATATTTCGTTCATATTATAACTCAGAATGCAGAAAATTTATATCATTTAAAGAATTATCTAATCATTGCCACGCGTTCTATTCAAATACTATAATAAAGCTTGACATATGTATAAAAAAAATTGAGCAAATAAAACAAAAAAGAAACAGTTTTTCACAGACGATTGAGTATTTCTGATTCAATTAATTCAGTTCTCACTTCGCGACAAGGCAAAAATACATAAAAACTCAAAATATCTGTATTAAAAATTACGAAGTAAATCTTAAACACTTATTTCCTCGAAAAAATTCCAGAAAGGATTAAGCATGATTTAATTCGCAATAATAAATGAATGCATTATCTTTGTTGTTGCGAAGCTAAGTTTCTCTAGATTGGCAACAAATCCACTACTCTGCTCTTTCAAATGAAAACAAGCAATGGCCGCCATCAAAAACATTATTAGGCTTAGCGGCAGTTAAACAACTTTTAAACTGTTGATAATTCTAAAATATTGCATACAGATTTACTAAAGGCATAAAAACCTTAACCGGAAGATAAGAACAACATAATTCAATCATTTTTAAAGCAAAAAATGTACAATTTACAAACATATAGGAATAAAGAAACCGAGATCACTGAGCCGGGTAACAGAGTGGATATATATATAAATATATTTACATACGTTTGGTGCGGCCGATCGCAACCAAAATACGAGGTGCACATCTACATGTTATAGCAGTCCTATATACAAGTATACAAAATTTGAATTCTGAGGCTACTCGTTTTTGAGTTATGCGAGATACGTACGTACGTTCGTACAGACGCAACGAAAAATTATCTTCAGAATTCATTTTAAAGCAGTTTTATAATTTTTTTGGAGGTAAAGAGTATTTTATTCTGTCCATTACGTACAGATATCACGCAAAAACATCGTTAAATTGCATTCGAAAGCGGTGAAAATGCATATTTTCGTTGAAATATGCTGCCTGAAACTTTTCGCGATTACAATACTTCCTTTTTACTTCGTACAAGGAAGTAAAAATATACGAGTAAATACGCTTAGCTGTTCATTTTTTGAAATGAATCCCTTTGTTTTTCAGAATTTTGGAAAACTTTAAAGAAAACTAGCAAATACTCGTGAAATGTGTTAAACTGAATTCACGCCCCACTGAATTCAGCCGCAGGCAGGATTCCTTTAACTCCGTACTCGTGCGTAATTGAACAAGAAAATACGACTATTAGGATGAAAACATGTATGTAAACTCTTCCAATATTCAAATTATTTGGATTGCACTGCTTAAAACTCTATTAGTCGTATGAAGTAATTAATGATATATAGAGATATATATATATACATAATCGAAAAATGATCTCCTTTGAAATGCGAAGTGAAATTTATGTAGTAAATGTGTACTATTCTGGAAATTAAACATTGAAATTGTTAATTAAAAAGCAAAACTAACGAATAAAAACAAGGGAATTATTACCGATTCCATAGAAAAATCCCGACTTACCTAGGGGACTGGAATCTCTCCATACAACCACCAACAGCTGATAAGGAGCGCTTTTCGTCAATTCACATTTCTGAACCAAATTCCCATTCTACTTATGAATTTCCTATTTCATGCAGAGGTTCCAATTCTCTTTCATAAATCGGTATCTTTCTAGAATCAAGAATAATTCTAATTGTTTTTATTCTTTAGTTTTTATATTTATTCTTTAGTTTATTCTTTAGTTTAGTCTTTAGTTTTTTATTTTTTAATTAACAATTTCATTTTTTATTTCCTCTATAGTATACATTTACTACGTAAATTTCACTTCACATTTCACAGGAATGAATTTTTCATTTGTATATTCTCTATGAGATTAAATTTTATCTTTTCAGAAAAAAAAAAAAAAAAAAAAAAAAAACGGAGGATTTAAAGACCTTTTAAATAAATTTTAAATTTCATTAATTTTACAGTTTTCCCTTGCGTATTATAATATACTTACAATAGAAATATTTCAGATACTTAGGGAATATCCCATATATATAGGGAAACTGGGACATGTATATATATGTATATATTTTTAAGTTTTTTTCTCGATTTTTGCGTCAAGAAGTTTAAAATGTGGAATAATGAACTTTAAACTGATTTTTACCCTAGTGGCTCTTGATGGAACTTTAGTTTTTCTGTGAGAGCAAAACTCAATGCTTAGTTTTAATAAATATTTTCTAGAATGTTTTTCAATTTCCGAATGAACAGCGGATTTGTTATAATTTTCTTCAGTAAACGGCTTTTGGAATGCAGATAGAATGACTTATATGCGTTTCAGTAAATCGAAGCGAAACCCAGAATTTGAAATTAATATTGTTCCGGGCGTACGAGCTCGTCATAGGCTGAATGCAAACACATTATTGTTGGTAACAGATGATAGCTGGATAAAACTTATTTTTACCGAAAGTAACACTTAACAGTTCTGGAAGTTTCCACAAATGCACTCGTACCACTCTTCTCAGTATCACATGACACAATCAGAAGTGTCACTTCAAACTACTAAGAACGTTAAACACAAAGCAATGCAGAGCGCTTCTAAAAGGCGAAGCTCTCGCGGATATCGCAATAATCCAAAGTCGCCTTGAACTAACAACTGAGAAACTAATGCTCTCTCCTATAGCCTATATATCTCCCCCGGTCGCAGAGAAATCTCTAGTATTTTCCACTCCTCGAAATTAATGGAAGGTACAGTGGATGGACAAAAATATGGAAACACCTTGTGAAATGCATGTTTGAAAAGAAAGATTGATTTTAATGAAATATGTAGGTGGCGCTGGCGTTTTTGACTACTGACGCCACCTATACAACTTCGTTAATGTGCTAAACAGTTCAGTTGTTTGTCGGAGTAGTGTTATGTGAGGTTGTCATTGCATTATGTCAGAGTTAACAGACTTCGAACGTGGGCAAATTTTTGGAGCACGTATGGTAGGTGCTTCCGTAAGCAAGGTAGCCGAGTGGGTTTAGTGTTTCAAGAGGTACTGTATCGAAGATTTATTCCGCATATTTGAAAGCGGAAAAAAAACATCATCTGCTAAATCACAGCGCGGACGAAAGTGTGTCCTGAGTGATCGTGACAGACGATCATTAAGGGCAATTGTGACGAAAAATAAGAAGACCACAGCTGCAAAAGTTACTGCTGAAATGAATGTTGTGTTACCGACCCCTGTGAGTACCAAAACAATTAGAAGGGAGCCTTATAAACAGGGAATTGCTGGCCGTTGCTGCAATTGAGAAGCCAATCATCAGTGTGATGCCTGCCCGTCCCGTAACAGGAAAAGGTGGTGTTTATTTAAGTCATAAAGCCTGGACTATAGAGCAGTGGAAGCGAGTAGTAATATGGTCTGACGAGTCTTCTTTCACATGTTTCCCACTTCTGGCCGAGTTTACGTCTGGAGAACGCCATCTCAAGCCTATAATACAGACTGCTTGTTGCCAAGATTAAAACATGGCGGGGGTTCTGTTATGGTTTGGGCAGCCATATCGTGGTTCTCTGCTAGCCCCATGATAACTGTGTCAGGGCACATGACTGCCAAGACTTATGTGAACATTTTGGCCGATCAAGTTCCTGCCATGGTACAAACTTTGTTCCCCGATGGTGATGGTGTCTTCCAAGACGACAAAGCCCCTGTTCACACAGCTCACATTGTCCAGGACTGGTTTTCTGAGCACGAGGATGAGTTGTCCCATCTCCCCTGGCCCCCACAGTCACCAGACCTGAATATTATCGAACTTTTGTGGTCTACATTGGAACGGAAAGTGCGTTCTCGGTATCCACGGCCAACATCGTTATCTGAACTTGCCACCGTTTTGCAGAAAGAATGGTATAATATTCCCTTGGCAAACATACAGGAACTGTATTTATCCATTCCGAGAAGACTGCAAGCTGTTTTGGATGCCAACAGGTTTCCTACACCATATTAAGCAAAGAAACATGTTTTTTTAAAGGCGTTTCCATATTTTTGTCCAATCCCTGTATATGTCGGCCAGATACAATTACAGCTGCGTTGAGGGGTTAATTGCGGACCGGACCAAAATGTCGCCAAATGGTTGTCAAGTTTGGTAACTTTTGGCAATTTTTCGCAATGTTAAACAGACTAAGACCTCTTGTAATCATTTTCCCAGCAGATCATCGTCTCTTTCAAGTTATTTATACAAAAAATACTACAGTTTAAAACATGACTTCTCCAAAATTATTCAAGTATGTACAAAAATTGGTAACAATATGGACTTTTTTTTCCTTGAATTTTCGAATGCATTTCATTTTTTTCTCCCCCCCCTCTTTGGGGTCTAACGCCTGCCGAAAATGCTATTAGTCTCAGCGTTGTTTAAATTTCTGCGTCGATTCATTTTTCAAACTGTTGCCATCAAATATTATTGCCGTGTATTATATTTAAGGAAACGAAGTAATGAAGAATCTGCATGAATGTTTCTCGCACTGTGAGAAAACGACAGTATCTGAAGGCCATGCAATTTTGAATAATGTAGTCCTTCAACCGAACATGGCCACGTAGGAGGCCGAATTTTTAATTTCGAATTTGTTTTATTATGTTTATATTTTTCAAAATTTTAACGAATTTTTGATTAACAAACTCAACGATTTCAAAGCGAGCCATGGCAATACTTTAAAAAATAATAATAAAAAAAAAGCCATTTATATCTCCGGCGCGCGAGACTGTGTATCGGAAATTCTAAAGATATATGCTATTTTGCTGTTTTAAAATATATTGTAATATTTTCGTTGAATTGAATTTTATGTGGTTTAAAGTGCGAAGAACATGATATTTAATAAATACGCAAAACGTTAAAAAAAACGCCCTTTTGGGCCTAATATGAAATCTGAAATCTTTCAGATTTTTTCTCTCTTTGTCCCTCCAGTTTTGAGTTATTGCGCTTCTGCTGTACATTTATCGAACAGTTTCGAAAATTCAAATAATTTTAAGAACTGATTTTTACCGATCGAATTCCAGAATCGTTGCTGCCCGCGTTCATGGCATCCGTATCAAATCTGAATTCGGGAGTTCTAGCTCTGCGCTTGCGTGACACCATGCGTGTCATTCGCAGACACTTAGCCCCCAACTGTAGGGAAAAGAGTGAAATTCACACTTCCGCTGTAATTATAACTAAATATATTTTAACAGAAACTCGCTCATAAATCGATTTTTTTCGAACGCATCCAGATGGCCCCATTAATTGCACACTTCCGATTTAGTACGCCTTTTAGTTTCGATCTTCGTGTTAATTTTTTTTTTTTTTTTTTCATCTCAGTGTTTCTAATCTGTATTTATTTAGATATAAAGAGCACGGAAGATATTTTTTTATGCATTTGTAACCTTCCGCAACCGTGTAATTGTGAATAATGACGGACGACAAGTGATCTTATAATATCTGTAACGCCCATATAACTCACGATAATTCCAGCTGTAGCTGAAGTGATAAGCAAAAAAGTGCAAACAGATAATCACAAAGAAGCGAGTAGTTTTTCGGTAGCGGATACAAAAAAGAAGAAGTAACTGAATGGTAATTACTTCCTTTTCCGAAAAACCGAAGAAATATATATTTTGATGTCATCAACTTTAAGACCTTGAAAGACCGTCAACGATGTTACTGCTAGGGAAAATGCTCAGGGGGTTACCTCAGAAAATATAGTACCTCTGCACGCACTGGAACATCGCCTAACGTTTAGAAAGCTGAGGACAAATACAGCCCGTTTTCTTTACCATACCTTTCTTTAAAAAGCACAAAGTGAAAGCAAAAAGTTATTTTTTCTTTTCTTTTCTTTAAGCCCAGAAGGGGTTGTTACACTGTAAAAAAAAAATCTGTAAGGTTACTAAGAAAACTCATGGAAACTGGGATGCCATGGGTTATTTGAGTAACAGAAACAGGCGTTTTCTTTGTAACATTACAAGAGTTTTGCCTGTAATGGTTACAGATCTTTTTCTTGTAATATCACAGCATAATATCTGTAATGGTTACAGATTATTTGCGTGTAATATTACAGCAAATAATTATGTAAAAAGAACATGTTTTTCTCATGTAAAATCCCAAACGATATATCTGTAATGGTTACAGGTTATTTGCGTGTAATATTACAGCCAATAATTATGTAAAAAGAACATGTTTTTCTCATGTAAAATCTCAACAGATATATCTGTAACCGTTACAGGTTATTGCTTGTATTATTATAGCAAGTTATTATGTGAGTAGAAGATACTTTTCTTACGTAAAATTCCAATGGTTGTATCTGTAAAGGTTTCAGATTATTTCCTTCTAATATCCCATTAAGTAATTATGTGTGTAGAATATATTTTTATCATAGATAATACTAAAGGATATGTCTACAAAAGTAATAGATTTTTTGTCTAAAATGATGCTTATTATAATAAAATATATTGAAATCAAGATGTTTTGAGTAAAACATATCTGCATGTGTATATCATTATACAGATATATGCAAGTGAAGCATAATAGTTTGGCTTTTTAAATTAGTCAATTTGACCTCAGAATAGCATTAATTTAAAAGATGTGCTTTCAACAGCAATGTTCTTTTTTTTGAAAAAGTAACATTAGTCTGTTGCAGAGTATTTTTGTTTTATGAAGAGAAACTTATGTCTGATATTATTGAAAGGCCTTTCATATTATCATTTTGATTAAATTTAAAAGTTCAAATTGATATGCTACTCCTTATATTTGCCCTGTAAAATAGCTGAAAAAAATAGCATGTTTTATTTGCATGTTTTATAGTGTCAGTTAATAAGATATGTTCTAGAACTTTCTTTTAGTAATTTTAGCTAAAATAGACACATGTTGCTTTAGATTTAACTTATATGAGTAAACGTGTTGCATGTTGATATGATCATATTATTACAGTAAAAGACATTTTGTGAAATATTTCTATGAAGAACTCAGAACAGCTGTTCTTCATATTTCAAAAATATATTCTCTCCTAAAAAATGACATTTTCAGTAAATTAAAGAATTCAACATAGCAATGAACTTCATTTTGTTACTACAAGAAATTCAGATTTTGTTCATACGCTTGAATTGTCTAACTAATTTTTTTATTCTTATCTGCACTCAGTGTTTGTCAACAGTCTGCTATTGTTTGAAATAATGCATAACTTTTTTACTTACCTTCAAATAATTTCCTTTGAATTAACAGATAGAAGTCTTTCATTAAAAACCTAATGTCATGCTTTTTGAATAAGCATAAAACTTTGCCAACTGACCTTAATTTCTAAAGCCTTGTTTCCCCTAAAATTCTTAATACAATTATGCCTTTAAGAAATTTAAATTAAAATTAATACTTCAGTTTAGCTTAAAATTTAATGCATTTTAAATTTACCTATAATTTTTTACAAGCATAATATGTAATAAATCTAAGCTTAATATTTACTATTTCGAAAGTGATACTAAAAAGTATTCTAGTTATTATAAATTTCGAGATTCGCATACAAAATTGTGAAATAAACATGTGACAACAGAAAACAAACTTTATGCTCTCTCTATATTACAGCATGTTAATTAAGAAGTTTATTGAATTTATAATTTTAATTGTGAAACACTATGAAGCAAATGATATGCTAATTAAAATACAGAAGTTAAAAATAATTTATACTTAATTCATAAACTTTACATAAAACCTGAAAAAAAGAATTAATTAAAAAATAACATAATATAATTTAATAAACATTTCATAAAAATTCATTTCGACTGCTTGGAAAAAATGAATGGTTTTTCCCTCCTCTTGTAAACCATGTCTCTTAAATAAAGAAAAAACATTTCTTTTAAAATCATAATCATGCTCTCTAAAAAGATTATAAAAACTTATTTTAATAGATGCTTTTAAACATGTGCTTATATAACACTTTTAATCATATTTCTTTATAATATCTTAAGTAATTAAGAACAGCTTAAATTCTTTAAAAAAATGGATTACAGTGAACCGTCTCATTACGACAAGCTACCTCAGTCAATCACTTTTTAAATTTAACCAGCACATTCCTCATAAAATAACTAATTAGTAAACATAACTTCTCTAGGATGCCCACTATCATTGAAGATCAAAATCTTCAAGAATCACGTATAGCTAGCTTAGAGAAGGTTCATTGTACAAAAACAGCCAATATGCAAATCTTTTCATAAAATGAAGCCATCATAGTTATTAAATATAATATACAGTATACTTATATTCAAGAATTCAGAACTTGAATATAAATTTCTCGAAACTGTTCTAGCATTCGGAAAAATATTATATTTATTACCTTAAATTTCTAAACCAATATTACATATTCGTCCAAAGGAATCACTGGGACTCGGATAACATTTTCCCCCTAGCTTTCTTTTTTAGCACAGGATTCTGAATATGTTTTAAAGATTTAGGTAATGTTTTGTCTTCCTTAAGGCGGTCACAAAAAGTTACCCTAAATGTTTTGTCCGCATAGTGGTCATTTTCATCTTACTAACTGATTTGCTAGTGGATTTTGGGTGCATGGCCTATCATGATGAAACAATAATAGTGAACAGCTTCAAGAAAATAGGGATATCTTATGCTCTTGATGCCATATTCCCACTTATTTTTACTAATTTTATCTTCCGAAAATTAAGAGGGAAAAATTAAACGAATAATTTAATTTCCAAAGGACACAGTCACAGTAGGAATATAACAAATGAAAAGTAATCATGGATAAACTACTACTATCACAATATTATTCATTTAAAAGAAACCTCTATTTCAATAAGAATACACATAATTGCAACATTTAATAAGTTATCTCATTTCTTCTTTATAATTTGAACTTCTGTCATTCTTATTGTTGTTCTTGCAAATCCTTAGGCCTCAGATCATACATAAATAATTAGAGAAGGTTGTGGTCCGATGCTTGCTAGGTGAACATTCAGCTGATGTGGCAAAATTGCACAGTGAATGGCAGTTGGTATTTGCTTTCACTATCATAGATCATTGTTTTTGTATTAGGCTGACATAATATTCAACAGTTAGAAGAGAAAGATTGATCAACGGGGCCTTTAGTGTGCAAAAGTTTGCCTTTGTTAGTATGACGAAAACAATGATTATGTAAATCGATTTTAAAAATCTTTGGATCTAAAATTTTATTTTTAAAATTTTAAAATCTTGGGAAGATGTTTATTTTCTGAATGCATTAAAAAGGGGGAGAAATTATGCAAATACTTTTTTTAATTTTCAGAATCTGGTTGGTTCTAGAGCTTCGGTGGGGGGGTGGAATATGCAACGCAATACGGTAATTCTGAAGATCATTGCTCGTGGCTAGTGACAAACTGAAACGGTGATAACTTGCATGCTGTAGAAGATGACTCAAAATTGCAGTTCCAGATGCATTAAACATGCTTTGAGGTCTAGGGAGTAGCAGTGGGCAATACTAAGAGTGAAATTCAAAGGTATAGGGAAGTAGGAAGGAAAACTTACTTATTATCACATAACTTAAATGGTTAATGTTACTAAGCGTTCTTATTGGAATGTAGGTTTCTTTTAAATAATAATACTTATGATAGTTACCAGTAGTTCATTCATGAATACTTTTGATTGATTATGATCTTACTTGTAATCACATCCTTCAAAATTAGAATTGATTGCTTAATTTTCCCCCTTGATTTTCATACTATAATATTAGTAAAAAGGAGGGGAAAAAACTGCAAATAAACATAACTCCTCTTTCCTCTCTCTCTTCTCTCTCTATATATATAGGGCATGTATCTTCGTGTGCAACAACTAAGCAAAACAAATGTGACTTTTTTCTTCTTTAAAAAATTGTGTTAATAAATAGGATGAGAATTAAGTTCATTTCAAAGACTTATGACACATGAAATATACATGATCAAAATAAATTAGAAAATTAAGTTCAAATAAATTTTAAGCTAAATTACGTGTTGCAATGTACGTTGCAATAATTCAGTTGTAATAATTAATACTAACAAAACCAAACATCATATTCCCATTCTGCAAAGTATAAAAATTCTTCTGCCCAAAACTGAAAAAATGACCAACACTTTTGGCTTATTTGATAACTTTCAAATTCACTCCTTTGTTTGCATTTAGAATTTATAACTTTAATTTTCCACAGAAATTTGTTTTTGATTTTAAAAAATTTCACTGGCATAATTTCATTCGCTTCAGCATATATTAATAGATGCAGAAGGTTTTTGTACCTTACATAATTTTTAATCTTATGTAAACTAACGTAATTAATAACAAAATGAAAACATTACATTACATTCAGAATTCTAAATGTTTATATAAACGTTTCTCGCAAGGCCTGCCGGGAAAATGATGTCAAACGTTCTTTGGTCAGACGTTTGGAAAAGAACGCTAAAATGATTAGTTTTGTTTTCAACAACCACATTACCATTTCAATTATATACCACAAACAGTGATTAAATTTTGGAATAATTAGTTTTAAATAATAATACGGGCAATTTAAGGCGTAATTTATCGGATGCACAATGACAAAATACTACTATTAGATCTGCATTTGGAATAAATATTATTGCACTCTTTCAACTCATTAGACATTACGAACACTGATATTAATTAATCGCAAAGCTTAAACGTTTAAAATACTTACTCACTACATATAACAGTGCAAAGTGCATGAGAATAATCTGCATAAAATGAACAAAAATCTTTCAAGTCAGTACATTGTAATACCTCATGCTTAGCACTACCTGCACTATACAACCAACATGCATTCAGCCATGTTTTTTTCTGCAACTAGCTTTCAAACACTTTTCTCCTGATTGGCTAATTTCCAGTCAGTCACGTGATTCTTCCGCGCGGCTACTGAAAAATTATCTGTAATGTTACAAGCAAATCAGCTGTTACCGCTACAGTTTGCTTTCAACCTGTTACCATTACAGGAAATTCTTCTGTAACTTTACAAAACTTTTGCCTGTAAAGAGCGAACTTTTTTTTTACCGTGTAGTCTCAAAACGGCATTTTGCACTGATTCACTATAAACGGCGCATTACTTTTCAAATTGTTGCCACCAAATATTATCTCCCTATATTATACTTAAAGAAATTAAAGTAATGAAGAATCTTCATGAATGTATGCATGTTTCTCGCATTGTGAAAAAGCAACGGTACTTAGAAACCATCCAATTTTTGAATAACGTTTTTTGTCCCCCTAATTTGGAATTTGGAATTGGTTTTATTATCTGTTTTATATTTTGTAAACTTTAACGAATTTTTTATTAAGAAACTCAACGATTTCAGAGCCAGCAGTTGCAACATTGTATGGAGTAAAATATTTTATTTTCAGCCCTATATTCTGTCTATCGTAAATTCTAAAGATACGCCTTTTTTTAATATTTTGTGATTTTGCCGTTGAATTGAACTTTATGTAGCCAAGAACGTGATATTTAATAAATAAAGTAAACATGTGGAGACGTTCGGTATTTTGGAAGCAGAAAAAATGAAAAATGAGCAACACTTTGGCCGGGAATCGAACCACGGACCTCTGGAATACGCGCTCAGCGTGCAGATCACCACACCACGAAGGCATGCCAAAATGGCGGGAGAAATACCTTATATACTCCACCTTTTAATGTGCGACTGGGGGTTTTATGGGACCCAGTCGTCAAATCCTGGGTGTGGAGAATCATCATCCACCAGCCTTTTAGTTCGGGCGCCACTGTAGAGACATTAGCTTATTTTTAAAGCAGGAGTGATGTAAAAATGAGCAGCGCCTTCGCCGAGAATCGAACTACAGACCTTTGGAATACGTCCCCAGCGTGCAGACCACCATACCACGAAGGTATGCTAGGAAAGCGGGTGAAATACCTTATAAACACACAAAACTGAACAATAAAAAGACAAAAAAAGTTTTGTAAAGCCATCTTATCTTAATGAGAAAACTGAACATTGATGATAACTAAAGGGAAAAAAAAAAAAAAAAAAAAAGTTATGCTAACTCTTAACTCTGCATCGGGAATTCTAAGCGTATGTGTAAACTGTGCTGCTATTAAATTTTTTGTAACCTTGCTATTGAACTGTGTATGACGTAAGTGCGAAGAAAATTATGCTTAATAAATAAAGCTAAAACTAAAATAATAAAGCTAAAAAGACAAAAAAAAAAAAAAAAAGGTTGGTAGGAGCGAGTGTAACTGCAGACTGTGATAGACTGCAAGCTGAACGAGAGCGTAAAAAACCTTAACAAACCCTTTTGGGTGACCGTTAAAATCTGAAACCTTTCAATTTTTTTTAATCACTTTTTGAAATGACACAGTTAAAGTCTTCCGATTTTAAATTCCATAGTTTTAGTTAAGTTTTCCTCTGAAATAAACCAAATGCCATAATTTTTTTTAAAAAATAAGTGCTATATCTTTGATAGGATTTCTTGTCTGAATATCATATTTAGGAATAGATATTGCTTTCACTGCATTTTAGCAATATTTCAAATTTTTGCGCGTTTGCAACAATCCTGCATTGAAATTTAGCTAATTATATATATGGCACGAACTACTCGTCTGTTTTTGGTGCATTATTCTTTACAAAAATTGTTACTTTATTTTACCTATTGTTAAATCTGTCCCTAAATAGTTTCTCAGCCTTTCTCTCTCTAATTTTTTTCAAGTATATTTTTTCCAATATTTACTGCTTTTAATTGTTGTTAATTGTATTAAAAAATATGTATGCTTTTTTAAAATAATTTTTGTTGCATAGTTTTTGATAATTGAAATCGCTTTGGGTTATTCTCTTGGTTCTTTAAGAAAGGGTATAAATATTTTTGTTAAGACACTGAGTTTTATTTGTTGCTTTATGTTTACTTTTATAAATTTTGTTTTTACGCTAAAATAGGCAAGAAAAACGAAACGTTTTTTAATAATTCTTAATTGTTCTGGTTTTAATGTTTTAAATTACAACCCCCTGACGAGTCAGATTTGAAATATTAAAACATGAATAATTAATTTATGTTTTGTATAATTTAAAGTTTAAAAAAATTCAGTATATTTTTACTAATTCAATTTGCTTCATACTTCGTTTAAAATTTAATAGCAGTTTTCTTTATCTTAAATTTCAAAATAAGTGTTTCTTAAAAAAATTTCCAGGATAGTATAATTATTTTTCTCGTATTTTTTTTAAATTATCTTTTGTTAAGTTGAATTAAGCAGCTTTAGCGCTTTTATGTCCCTTTTATGACTTAATTATTTACTATTAAATTGATAATCAATAAATTTTGTACACTGAATGCATGCATTGTTAAATCTTGTAATATATCACGCATTTTATACCAAATACTGAAACTGCTAACTGTCAGTTAACTTCCTTAACTAAAGAATCCGAGTTAAATCCGTCCACTAGCGCCGAGGAATAAAATCGCTGAACACTGGTAGTTCCGACCTGAGTTCGGTTCCAGGCGAGTTAACAGCATGGGCTGGCTGCATGGGTGCTTTCGAGGTTTTCACCATGCGTAATGTTCACCATACGAAACCGATTTCCCTTAGAAAGTCCTCCACGAAGGCATTCGTTACCTTAGGAAGATAGCGCTAGTGCACTTCGCTATAATCAACTGAACCCAACCATACCATACCCGGTTAAAATCCACTCGAGCAAGCTCACTGCATAGGTGCTTCTGTGATTTCTTGATGCGCAAGCCGCCCAACCGGTATAGTGGTTAGTCGCTGACCCGGGCCCGGGTTCGAGTCCTGGAGAAGGCATGGATATTTGTAAGTGCATAGTGTCGGTGCGGCATGGCGGCACTCTAAATATGCGGCGAAACGAAAAGTCCTCTCGTGTGGTTTGGTGGAAGGGGAGAGGAGTGAGAGACCCTCGCACCCGTCCTTCCCCGTTGTGCTCTCTATCAAAATGGGGGGGGGGCGAAACTGAGCTAAATCGCACTGTCACCTGAATGGTGCCAACGGCAGGCGTAATTTTGCGCTCCTTGCAACGAGGAATTTTGTGGGCTGGGGCTGACTACGTCAGACAAATGAGCCTAAGCAGCAACAAGCTGCAAAGTGATTAGGCAAAGTCTGTAAAGACATTATGTTAACTGGAAAAGCCGGAGAGATGAAAAATTAGCAACGCCTTCTCCGGGAATCGAAACACAGACCTCTGAAAATACCGGCTCATTGTGCTGACCACTACACCACGAAGGCACGCTAGGTAGCCTGGTGAAATACCTTATATATTCCCTATATACTCCCCCTTTTAAAGGGCGACTGTGGTTTCTAGAGGACCCAGTCGCCAAATCCTGGGTGTGGAGAGTCATCATCCATCACCCTTTTAGTTCGGGCGCCACTGTAGAGACATTAGGTTAATTGGAAACTACGGAGAGATGAAAAATAGCAACGCCTTCCCCAGGAATCGAACCACAGACCTCTGAAAATACCGGCTCAGTGTTCTGACCACTACACCACAAAGGCACGCTAGGAAGGCGGGAGAAATACCTCATAAGTTTCCTTCAGCGAGTGCAAAGCTTGTGCACTCGGCAAATTTCCTTCAGCGAACTCTGCCTAAAGGCTTGCCTTTCTTTAGGCAGATAGCCCGCAATCGCTTTAGCTCTGATCAAACTTAAATTCAATTGAAAGCCAAGAACCTAATGCTCTGATTAGAAAGATTTATCTTTTACAGATACGCAATACGTATTTCGAGAAAAGCTAAAAACTAGATATTTCGAGTGAAACAGAAATCCGAGTTATGGAAGCAATAAAAAAAATTTTTGAAATAAATTAAAGGTGTACTATTTTAGCAAACACACAAATGTTAAGAAATAAAAAGATCCGTATTGCCATAACACTAAACGTGTAATATGAACATATATTTTACAATCACTGTAAAATCGAACATGTACGCGGCTTTTATCATTTCAGCATTGTAACTGTAACTTTATTATTATTTTCGAAATCAAATATCATTCCCCTCATAGCCCCATGCTTTCAAAATCCTAAAATATGTCAATTTACGAGGTATTTTCTCCCTCCCTTCCACGTGCCTTCGTGGCGTAGTTGGAAACACACTCGACGCGTATTCGAGAGATCCAGGGTTCGAGTCTTCGCGAAGGCACTGCACATTTTTCGCGTCTTCTGCTACTAAAAGACACGATGACACCACAAATTATAACCACAATATAACTTTAATATTTCGTTCTTTCCAGCTGTGTTTGATCTTATCGTTTTACTACTTTGTTGTTTAAGAGCTAAACATGCGCTTTTCAAAGCCTAACAGCTATGAAAGCTTTCATAATATACGACATATTACCCAAAGCTAAATTTTCTCATTCTTCCCCCCCCCTTCTCCCAAGGATATTCATTTGAACTCTGAGTTGCATTTTAGAAAGTGAAATCTATCTCTTTTTTTTTTCTGCAGGTGTCAACACTTTTTTAAATTATTATACGTTAGCGTCTGATCTATCCTATTTTTCGCTATTTTAACTGAAGTGCTGCAAATTAGACCCGCTCAGAGTTAAGCTTAGTCATGTAAAACGGCAAAGTTTTCAGAGGAGTTCGTGCAATTTTTCTCTCGATAAGGTGATGAATTTTCAGAAGAAACACTAATTTAATTATGTGTTTTAAGCTTTTAATACTTCTTTATTCTACGTACATTTGTTTTCTACTCGAGATTATAAAGAGAAAATTAAAACTTTATTTTTAAGGAAGAAAGATAACGATATGAATATTACGTAAGAAAGTGTTAACATACGTAAAGAATCTTTATTAAAGTAGCTTATGCTAAGACAAGAGGCCTACCAAGAACCCCTTTCAGTGCTAATCTCGCCGTGTAAAACGTGTTTAATTTCATTGCGAAATAGAAAAACGAATAGAGTTCAGTCATCAAACTTTTGTGGATAAGTTGTGTGATCAGCTGGACTGTTCAAATAAACAACATTCAAAGTCGTTTTGTTTTTCGTAAAACAATGCATGGAACTAAAATTAATCGAAGAGGAAAATAATACGCGAGTAAGTAAATATTGTTTTCCCTCTAGACTTAATCTGGAATTTAACGAAAAACAGTCTTAAAGAACAATTAAATCTTTAATAAACCACTCCGCTTAATACGTCACTTTTTAGTCGGTGCCGAGAACGACGTAACATTAAAGTTCAGTTTTATTTATTTTACTGCAGTGAAACTGGAAAACCGCAGTCTTTCTAGTTAAGCCTTTATCTCGGAATCCGTGATGACTAATTTTTGACGGCGCCAGCTGCAAGAGGCACCCGTTCAGCGGGAAGAAAATCATCAGATAGCTTCTGATAATTTGCGTGTCATAGCCACATCGCAATTCTGAATTGCGCACAAATTATTGATAAAAGCTATCTTCGGGCTTGGTATATCTGCCATCATTTAAGCCTTTTGGAAAACGCCCTCGTCAACTTCGTAACCCATTACTTTTCAAATGACCCGCCGCACACAAAACGCGTCGCGTTTTTCTAGCCTCCTATCGAATATGCAAATCAAATGCCTACAATCCACTGTTGCGGTCTCAAACAAAGATGTCCGTTCTCGATTATGCCCGTCCGGAACGCCCCAAGGGCTCACGGAACACTTAGTCAACTGCGGATTGAAGATCGATTCTTCGGACAGCTCTAATTGAAATACTGTTTAGAATGGAGAACCGAAAGGGGTGTGTCCACCAACGCATCAGCATGCAATTGATTTTTATGTTTGTCGAAACCTTCTCATAATAATTTTCCGCCTAATTTTTTGGCAGATTATAGTTTGTTTGAATGGCAGCATTGAGTAATGATCCTCAAACTTTGCATGGAAGATTAATACTTGTCCAATATTAGCTTTCCACGCGGATCAAGATTTTTGCAATCATAAAATACATGATGAGGTTTTTGGAAGTTTAAATTTTTATGTTGGTTAATTTGTACTCTGGGAAAGTATGCGCGATTTCAGGTGTTTGCTGAGCATATTGGTGTTGTTTGTCACGCATGATTTCTATGATCCGGGCACGAAATTTACAGTGGACGATATTCCGGGTACACCATTCTCATGAAATTAAACAGCAAGCGATCACGACATGAACCACAGCCTAATCATTTCTGCTATTTTGTTACTCTATATGCATGAAAAGACCTTTAGCTGCATTCAAAAAAAAGTTTTCTGGAATGATACAAACTATTAGTCTACTGGACAGTGATAATAGAAAGAATCACGATATCGGCCACGGTTAGTATTGTTTCGCTTTCAGTTACAGCAAAATAAACCGCCCCTATTAAATAGAAAAATCGTTGAACTTCATTATCTTTTCTCTTTAAAGCCGAATAATGCCCTCCTCAATTTTAATGTCACGATGGTTATTTCTTTCAGAATCAAACGTAATGTTCTTATTAGCCAGTTCATCTGTGAGGTTACCTATTACAGAGGCTGTTCGCACATTTTTAGACGATTTTGGTAAGCGGTAATAAAAATTCGTTTGCTGCAAAAGAAGTAATTGCAATTGTACTATGTTTTCAAAAGTCAAAATTATCGTCTGTGACTTGAAAGTTTTGTTTTTATTCAAAATGGCGAATTTAACGAAGCAGTGGCTCGAAGGCTACATTTATGCTCTTTCCGAAGAGAAATCTGCATACTCCGTTATCCAAAAACGATGTGAGAGTCATGGTTTTGTGATATCTAAAGCGGCAATAGGTAATATCATCAACAACAAAGGAAAAAAACGTCACATTGGAGCCTCAAGCGGGACAAAAATTCCAAACAAGTATCCAAGGAAAAAACGGACACCTTCGACTATTGCTAAGATACGTTGTTTAATGTTAAACTAAAATCACCCTACTCAAAGGACAGTTTCAAAATCATTAAAATGCTCGGTGTCCACTGTAAACAAAATGATAAACGGGGATTTAAATCTTAAGAAAGCGAAAAAACGCAATGTGCGTCGTCTTCTTCCAAAGCATATCGCTCAACGCAGGACACGCTGCAGAATTCTACATGAGAAACACTTATCCAAAGAAAAATGGAAAACAATTGTCACAATAGATGATGCATGGGTGTATTTAAATGATTGTAACAAAAAAAAGAGCCATTTATTATCATAAAAGGGGAGAAAAAAATTTAAGAACATGGTTCAAAGAATCGAAAGAAAGTTTTCCTAAGGGATTCATGATTGTTGCTAGTTTTTCTTATAATGGCAAGTTAAAAATAAAGAGAGTGCAAACAAAAATGTCAAGATTAACTCCAAATACTGTCAGGAACATATTTTATTTATTGCCAATTTTTCTGAATGAAATACCATCGCTTTACCCACAGTGCCATCAATCTGTGAGACTCCATCAGGACAAAGCTAGCAGTCACACATCAAAATCCACTGTAAATTTCCTAAAAGGAATGGAACAAAAAACTGGTATCAAGGCCATACCCTTCACTGATATCCCTACTAAATCTCCCGATGTATCATCTATGGATTTTTGTGCTTTCGGACTTTTAAAAACTGCATTAACAAACGTTGTGCCAGAACCCTAACAGGACTCTGGAAAGCTGTTTGGGAGGAATGGCATAGAATATTTCTTCTGCCACTTCAAAAGGCATTATTGTTCTGGAAATTGCGGTGTCGAAAGATAGTTCAGAATAAGGGATGTCAAATAGAACATTTAAAACACAAGAATTTTGTGTAATTTAGTTTTGTGAATGCAATATACGTCGTCTAAAAAATGTGCGAACAGCCTCTGTATTCGTAATGTTGAAGCAAATAGTTGAAAATCCAAGATTAAGAACATTAGAAGGAAGTCGCATATAACTTGTGGAACGGTCATGCTAACATAAATATTACTTCATAGTGTAGTAATGTGCTTCCTACAGGAATATGTGTGTTCGATGATAGAGTAGTAATGTTCCATTTCCTTGAACATAAATAATGGTGAAGTTCATTTCATCATTATTTTTATCGCCAATATTTTCTCCCTATCATCTGCACTTTTCAATCATTCGCCATGTCCTTTAACAATAAAATCAATTATTCCTGATTGTCTTCTTAATTAAACTACTTTTCTGCATCTAAGCATGAGAAAACGTTACTTACTTTCTAGACCTACAAAGCCAAGGGGCTGTCACATATTTTTGGAATTAATAGAAGAAAGTGAATGTTTGGACGTCCTGAAAGGATGTTCTGCTTAGGCCCTCGAATTGGCTTAGTCAGTTCTTGAATATGAGAGTTACTGTTGAACGCGGAATCCATTAAGAATGTTGTTTGTTCAATAACATTTGAAAAAATATGTGAAAGATGAGTTATATTGACACGCAACAGGCAGCCAGGAAAAAAACTGTAGTCAATGCATAGTCAGATTTCACTGTCAGATACTAGATATGCTTTTGTGGAAATACAAATTCCGAATGTGAAACTAGTTTCGGCTTTCGTTGAAGGACAAGCTTCCATTGCCAGTCACTTACAAAAATTATACTTATTTTTTTAACAATATCTTTCTTTTTACACAAATAAGTAACTTCATCGATCTTCGAATTCTGACAGCTACCTCAAGCTTTGCTGCACACCAAGCATGAGTTAACATAGTCAAGTAAATGTATAATCATTTAACTTTAAGGTTAAAACTATTATTTATAAAACTGTCTTCCATTCTGAAGGCATGTATTTATTTTCCTCGAATTTCAGATGAGATCGTCAGTGACATCTTACAGAAAGGAAGGTGTTGTTTTCGTTCAATCTCAACATCCCAGTAGGAATTATTAGCGGGGGACTGATCGGTTCATTTTAGTTAAAAACCTTGACATCAAAAGCTAAAGTATTCTGGAAATTAAAGGAAAATTTGCCAGCTTTGAAAAAGTATGAGCAATTTTTGTAACCGATGGAAAAAAAAAAAAATAGCACAGTAGCTAAATTGTCCTTTGCATATCCATCATTCAGCTGGACATCAATCACATAACGCTTTTTTTATGAGGACTTTTTACGCAAAACATGTTTATCAACAGATTCATTTACAGCCAATTAAATTTTGAGCTTGATACTCGTTGATGTTCACTTCTTTAAGTAAACAACAACGTTGAGTAAATAAAGTAAACAACAAGTATTTTTAAGTAAACAATAAGTTAAAGTAAATGAAGTAAACAACTATTATTCTTTAAATAAACAGCAAATTAAAGTAAATGAAGTATTGCCATTGCAAAAAATTTCGAGGTTCATATTTCATCGAAAATATCCATTTTGACCAGTCTCGAGTCCACCTGGACGATGCTTTTACGTCATATTTCTACGTACGGATAGAATAAAGGACACTGTTTTCCGACTTTAAACGGATGGTAAAATGGATTTAAAACGGATTCAGAAGAGATCTTTACGTGACGTCTGTACGTACGTACATATGTATCTCTCATAACTCAAAAATGAGTAGCCGTAGAACTTCGAAATTTTTATGTATGGCACTGCTATAACTTGTAGTTGTGCACCCCTCTTTTTCGTTGCAATCGGCTGCATCAGACATACATAAATATGTAACCCCATTCTGTTACCCGTGTCGGTGAACTGAGTTTATTCTTATATGCGGATAAATTGTGCATTTTTTGCTTTAAAAGTGATTAAATTATACCCTTCTTATGTTCCGGTTAAGGTTTTTATGCCTACTGCGCGCGAAAGTTGTGTAGCTGTAGAATTATTAATAGTTTAAAAGTTTAAGTGGTGTATTTATTGTACAGTACAAAAGAAAAAATTAACAGTTTCAGTCACGCGTGTATTGGATTCGTGCAATGCCTGTGGGGGTCCCAAAAAGTTTTTATAAATATTATGGGGTCCTGGGGGTCGGGAAAAAATCTGTGATAAAAAGGGGTCGCGACTGAAAAACATTTAAAAAACCCTGATTTAATCGAATGTTAGGCCTTTTTTCTTATCATAATTATTAATATTAACTTGCCCTAAAATATAAATCTTTCTCTCAATGCGTTTATCTTCATTTATGAGTTACTTTAACTCATATGGAGTGAAGACCTGTACATGCAGTTTCAAAGACATTTTCGTTCTTGTAGAGCTTATCCGCTTTAAAAAATATTACCATTTTTGATAATAATATATTTTAAGTACTTATTTACGTACTTAATTACGTACTGATACTTATTTACGGTCTCGGGAAATACTGATCACTTTCATATGTAGTCGTTCCTGGAAGGTGAACACCATAAGAGCTTTCATTGCAATTATTAAAAAAAGAAGAAAATACCGTGGAACGGTTTTAAATAAGATAATTAATCTTTAAACAATAAAACGAACTTTAACCAATCGCATAAAATTCTATGCTGTCGTTTTAAAAGCTCATAATTTTTCATAAGCTATTATGAAATATTTGTTAAGCAGAATAATAGTAACAATTTTAGAAATGGAATTTATTTTATACTATAATGCGCGTATCTACGACAGTTCTAAATATCAATATTTCTATTTGTGCTACGTAGATTTTTTTAAACCACCCCGACCTTAATGTATGCAAAAAAGTTCCAGTCTTATGTAATCATTGAATAAAACTTCGCGTAGTTAAATTACAATAATTGCAAAGGCTTATGGAAATGTAAGTTACCACAATCGATGCCAACTAATCATATGCAATAAAAATTATGAAGTCAAATAAAAAAATTGACATCTGGTAATATTTGTATGAAAACTGCTATCAATACTGTGTAATGGTAGCTGAGTAAGATACGAATCAAATAGATATAGCGTATATTCTAAAACTAAGTTTTACTATCATCATCTGTTAAAGATTTAAATAACTTCCGTCGACATCTGTTTCAACATTTTAATACATTTCTAATTAAAGGAGCAATAAATCGAATAATAATCACATCAGGAATTTGCGAGAGATAAATATAAATTTATCTCATGAAGTTTTACACGAAACGGTACCTTTCTTGTAATACAAATTGGATTTATACGGCACCCATCCAGATGAGTCGCAGCACAAATGCATGCGGAATATTTTATTGATGTTATCTACGTAAATTATAAGCAAAACTTGTTTCTTATAACCTATTCCGTTTAAACGTATGTTCTGACATATTGTAACAATGAAAATTTTTCTACTAGCGTTGCTGGCATTGCGATCCTAAGAACTCGATAGTAGTTCCAATGAACTTGCAAACATTTAGATGATTAAGAGAAAAACAATAAAAAGAAATACCTCAGGCTATTTACCGAGTGATGAGTTATTCGGTTTAACAACATTGCCGTTTTTATCAGCATGACGAGTAGTTTTATCAAATCGGAGTCGATAAATAACTCAATGAGCTGCGAAAGATGGAACATCTTTTTATGATTTGGTTCGTTTCAAAGTTTATGATAACCACAGCGAAGAAGTATTCGAATAATCAAAGAAAGCCTTCGGGCAGCCAGTCGGTGCTTTGCAACCGCAATTTCAGGATTCTGTTTCTTCAACACACTGTTTTAGTGTTTAATTTCTTTCGTATATTGTTTTAAGAACTAAGCATTCCATTTTTACTTTTTATAAGAAGTTATAGAGTCTCGTATTCTTACGTAACATCAAACGTTAGAGAACTCTTAGACTAAAAGCGAATTATCGTTATGTCTTGTAAGTACCACGGAGAATTTATTTCACTCAATTAAAAGTCAACAGAGAGCACCGCTCGTTCTTACAGAAGCCAACAATATCAACCTTAATGAATTAACTAAAACTAACGTTCGAGAACTTTTAGACTAAAAGGGAATTACGGCTGTGTCCTGTAAGTACGACGGAGAAACGGTGTAAATGATCCATTTATTTGACTCAATCAAAAGTAAAAAGAGGGCACAGTTCGTGCTTGCAGAAGCCAACAATATCAAACTTAATAATTAACTAAAACTAAAAAAAACTAAATTAGCCTAAAGCATGTACAGATAAATAAGAACTAAGCATTCCATTTTTACTCTTTATAAGAAGTTATAGAATTTCGTCTTCTTACGTAACATTAAATGTTCGAGAACTTTTAGACTAAAAGGGAATTAACGATATGTCCTGTAAGAACCACGGAGAAACGGTGTAAACGATCCATTTATTTGACTCAATTAAAAGTTAACATAGGGCACCACTCGTGCTTACAGAAGCCAACAATATCAAACTTAATGAATTAACTAAAACTAAAAAAACTAAATTAGTATAACGGCTGTACCGATAAATACAATAACGCGCAAGCTGTCTCTGACGTAACGGTCGGCGTAACGAGTCTAATGACGAGAATAAGGCGACGCCGCAGAATACTACTCGTAAGGAAATCAAATTAGCTCTAAACATCGTCTAGATAAAGTCAGCGAATTCACCATAGCAAAAGAGAAAGTTTTATTTGATTACTTTGATATTTGTTTTATAATTACTTTTGTATAAAAGGACAGCCTTCGTGTTTTTTTTTTTTTTTTTTTTTTTTTTTTTTTTTTTCCGTTTTCTCTACATGTAGCATGTGCAACAGTTTCACACAGAACGTCTGCCACTAAAATATCCTTCCTTTGAAGCATATAATCTTTTGCGTACTTTGTTGTAATCAATTAACCAATCAGCTTTTGCAAAAATAGTCAAGACAAAGTCATTTTTGTCATTATATTACGGTTTTTTGTATTAACTAATTTAGTCGTCATTCTGAACAATCTGTTGGGTTCATTTATTCTCCTGATCTGAACATCGTCTAGATACAGTCAGCGAATTCACCATAGCCAAAACAGAAAGAGTTTCGGCTCTCTTTGGCCTGGCATGTTGCAAGTGACATTTTGTGTTTGCTTAGCTCCATTCCATTTTGATCAAGAACTCTCCAGGGATGGTGTATCTGAGGCTGTCTTTATTTTGCAAAGGGACTATACATTTAAAAATACCCATGCCTTCTCCGAGATTCGAACCCGGGCCCGAGGCTATGGTAGCCGGTTTCCTATACCGTTCTCCTGACAGAGCAGCCCTAACCAATCTAATATTTAATAAAAAAGAAATCTGACTTATTTCTTTTAATTAAATAAAACTTTTATTAACTATTTATTAACTTTAATCTTCTCTTTTTATTAAATATAACAGATTTAATTAACCAATCTGGTTAGTATACCTCATTCACTTAATTCCATGTTCTTTTAAGTCAAGGGTCAAACATCTGATGAATGAGGACACGGATGGCGAGATTTTTTTTTTTTTTTTTTTTGAAATAAATTCTGAAAGTCATGCAGAGGTATTATCAAGCAACATTAATTCCGTTATATTTATTACACTTGAGAAGTGTGCATAAAATACACGCAAACGAGTAGCCGAGAGAATAAGACAGCTGATTATTTTTGTATGAAAGGACTGCCTTCGTGTTTTTTTTTTTTTTTTTTTTTTTTTTTTGTTTTTGTTTTTGTTTTCTGTGCATGTAACATGTGCAACCGTTTCACTTAGAAAGTCTTCCACGAAAATATCCTTCCTTTGAAGCATATAATCTTTCGCGTACTTCGTTGTAATCAGTTAACCAAAGAGCTTTTGTAAAAATATACAATTTTATTCGTAGGTCCGTAAGATCCAGTTGTACCTCTTTACATACAATTTTCATCATACTAGTTAATGGTTACTAACATTTTGTAGATATAACACGCTTATGTACATTTTATCTACAACAAGAAATAATTGATTACTTTTGATACAGGACGGATACTTAACTGAATAAATTATATATATATATATATACATATATATAATTCAAAGTTATTAGAAGATAAATTTTAGTACGCACGCTAAAAAGTTACCAAAAACTGTGGCTCCGTGAAAACTTCAACATAAGCATATTTAGTTGCTATGAAATGTTTGAAAAAGGAGAAAAATACAACATTTGAATATTTACAAGTAAAATTAATAAAAAGTAAGCTATATGCTAAACAAATTAAGTAATTTAAAACACAGTAAAATACTAATTAATTGATTGTGCTAAAAATAAAAAATAAAAATTAAGAAGCGGTAAATGGTTAATTAGCCCAATTCGAAGTTCATTTTGGCTCGTCAAGGGAAATTTTTAAAATGAACTTCGAACTAAGCCAACCCCATCACGCGTGCCGCCGATATATATGTTCCGACGCTGTTACCCGGCTGGGTGAGCTCAGCATTTCTATTCTTATATGTTGGTATGTTGGTATATTGGTATGTATTTTTTGCTCTAAAAGTTGTAGAGTTTTGTTGTATTTATGTTCCGATTAAGGTTTTTATGCCTTTAGTCAATCTGCATGCAGTAGTTGTAGAATTATCAACAATTTAAAAAGTTTAAGGGGCGCAAGGCCTAACGAGGCCGCCATTTATTTACATTTGATAGTACAGTAAACTAAGAAGAAGAAGATCTTAGTAGAACAGTAAACTAAGTGAGTGGTGCACCAACTTCAGTGTGTTTTGCACAGTGTGACCAAAAATTAACTTTCAATTTTGTGCATCGAAAATTTATTCTTTTCGCCCGCTGGTCGAATTGCTTGTTTTTACGTAAAAACTAATTTTAATTGTTAAAAAAAATTAATTGTATTTGGTGTTTTATATTTTCCGTATTTTACAATTTTTAATGAAAATATTTCGAAATTTTATGTATTTTTGCCATGTCGCGAAGCGAAAAAGGAATTAATTATTAGAGAAATATATCTCTAATAATGAAATTCGAAGAAATAGTTTTAAATGAAATGCAACAAAAAGACTATAATTTAATATGCCCTTATGAGGAAGTCGTTTGGTGTCCACAACAGATATTTTTTTAAATACTTCTAAATGGTTAAAACTGCAGTATAAAAATTCGTCTTTCGAAACCATCAGTAACGTCCTCACAGCAATCAGATTTGTTTCTGAATTAAGCTAATTTTGTTCTTTCGCTTTCATTGAGTAGGAAGATTCATTAATTAGAATGAATTCAGTCGTCAATGGGTTTATCGCTCTTCCTCTTCAAATATTGGTCAATGGCGATGCAAGCGCCTCTTACTTTTAGGACGTTGACATGTTCCTGTCGTTAAAAATACGGTATCAAGAAAAAGGATTGACACTTCTAATTGCAACTCTCGGCTCTTTCAGCATCGCTTTTAACGAACGCTCTGTGTCGGCGATAAGAGCTTAAGTGGATCTTTGATTTTGTGGTCTTTTAATTGGATCATTGGTCTTTGTTGCTTTTGGTTTCAGACGGATTGCTTGGAAGGAGAATAAGCGATGCATTTCTCCTTAGCAACCAACTATATATTAAAACAATTCACTTTATAACTCTCCTTTTTTTTAAAAAAAAACACTCTTATTTTACTGTTGATTTTCCTCGGAACATAAAATGTCTGTGAATGACAGCCGAAATCAAAGTGAGTCTTCTTAAGGGGGCTCATACACCTTAAACCCCTTATGATCTTCGAATATGTGACTGTTGCAAGAATTGGGATATTTTATTTATTTTAAAAGCAATAACTTCCAACGTTTTACAGGTGACTACATAATACAGCTGCTTTCTGAAATAGAAACCAGAAAGTTTGTGTTGCCACAAATATTTTTGAAATTTAATCCGCTTTGTGACAAAATTTTTCTTCATGTTTCCACCTTGCGCACATGATATTTTTAAAATGGCTAATAGTACATACTTGAAATTGGATGGAATTCTTTATATGGCACTATTTTCTAACTGAACCAAAAATCTGATGAATATTTTAATATTAAAAAATTTTATGCACGAAAACATTACAGATTTTTTAATAAAATACATTTTATAAACTCAACTCCAAATAAAATAAAAATTTAACATGAAATTCTGAGAAGTTTTGGTTCACAGTAGTTTACAAATGTTATAAAAGCTATATATTAAATATGGAATTAAATTATGCAACAAAATGTCTTAAACTGTTCGCGCAAGGTGGAAACATGACAAAAGGTTTTGTCAGAAAGAGGATTAAATTATAAAAAATATTTGTGGCAACACAAACTTTCTGATCACTATTTCAGAAAGCAGCTATATTATGTAGTCAGCTGTAAAAAGTTGGAAGTAATTGCTTTTAAAATAAATAAGTAATCCCAATTCTTGCAACAGTCACATATTCGAAGATCTTATGGGTTTTAAGGTTATGAGTCCCCTTAAGGTAGAATGATTATTCAGTTGTTTGCATATGAATATATATTCAATATGTGCTCTTTGTTTCTTTAAACATATTTTGGACTTTTCACACTTACCAATACCAGCTTTTAGAGGAATATCTCATGACAAATAGCTAGGAATTTCTTCATAAACAATGCCAATAAAACATCTAAAATTTTCTAGAAGAAATAAAACCTCTTTAACTCTTTGACAGAAACTTATTACGTATGACTCACAACTTTTTTAAATTACAAGGTATTTTCTCGCGGGGACCTTTGGGGTGTAATTGGAAGCATATTCGAAGCGTATGCGAAAAGTCCAAGGTTCGAGTCCCGGCGGCCAGACTATTGCACATTTTTCTCCACTCCTACAGAAGCCTGATGACTCTACAAGTGGCGCCCGAACTAAAATGTGGAGGACGATAATTCGTCACCATCAGGATTTCACGATTGAGATCTGGTTCCCAGTCGCCCTTTAAAAGGGGAAGTATATAAGGTATTTTCTTCCTTCGTTCCTCATGCCTTCGTGGTGTAATTGAAAGTATACTCGACACGTATTGGAGAGGTCCAGGTTTCGATTCCCGGTGAGGGCTAATTTATGACTCTACGAAATTTATCAAAAACAAGATAAAAGATTTATTTTTTCTCGACACTTGCGAACGAATCTGATATTTTCTCACCCACCCCCTCGAAATGGCATAGCTAAAATGACGCTTTAAATTATGAGTGATTAAAAGATTTTTTAGCTAATCTTATTTAAAGGATGAAGGAAATTAATTTTTTCTTCGTGCTTCATTACCGCTGGACAAGGAAGATGCTCACAATAAGTCAGTTTATGTAAAATAAAGAGGAACATTAAACTAAGAGAATTAAAATGTCTTCTATCTCTATTAGAACTGGGCAAATCAGGAGCAACCAATGACGTAAACTTTCAAGCTGGGAAAAATAAGATGGAACCAGTGAAATATATTCTCTGAGGAGGAAGACACTGACAATTATTTTAACATTAAATTTAAACTAATAAGTCAACCTTCAAACATCCTCACATTTAAAATTTTTGTTTTTAAATTTAATAAAGTGAATTTGGAAGGAATGCATTTTTAAACTTATCTAATTCAATATTTATAAATTTATCTTACTGTTATCTTATGACACAGCTAATTAATACCTTTAAAATTCATTTGCGAGATTTAATTCGAGTTCTAATACTTCCGTGCATTGATTCTCCGATCAATCCCCCGAAACTGTTTTTTCTTTTCCAGCATTTCAGAATAACCCAAAATGTCAACATTTTATATAGAATATAATTAATTCTTTCATATTACTAATTTTTATCTCGAAAAGCTCTGTTGCCAGTTTGTCAATCATCGTTAAATATTGCGAGTGTAGAGACATTAGGCATTTTTTGGACGCAGGAAAGATGAAAAATGAGCAACGCCCTCGCCGGGAATCGAACCACGGCCCTCTAGAATTCGCGCCCAGCGTGCAGACCACTACACTACGAAGGCACGCTAAGAAGGCGGGGAGAAATACCTTAAATACCCCCCTTTTAAAGGGCGACTGGGGTTTTTAGGGGACCCAATCGCTAAATCCTAGGTGAAGAGCATGATCGTCTATCACTCTTAGTTCGGGCGCCGCTGTATAGACATTAGATATTTTTTTGGAAGCAGAAAAGATAAAAAATGAGCAACGCCTTCGCCGGGAATCGAACTATGGACCTCTGGAATAAGCGCCCAGCGTGCAGACCACTACACTACAAAGGCGGGAGAAATACTTTATACGACCATTCAAAAAAAAAAAAAAAAAAAAAAAACTGCTGGATGTCGCTTTTCAGTGTGGCCAATACTTAATCCACAATATTTACGAAACTTAATCCATTTACCATATAATAAGCTTCAAAGGTTCTGACTTATGTACAGGATGTGAAAAAAGTATGTAAATATACTTCTAAAGATTTCTGAAGTACTCTTTACTAATGGCAAATGTAAAACAAAAACGTTTAATATTTTAACAAACTAATCTTTTCTAAATCTCTAAAACTTTACTGAATTATAAGCAATTAATTTGTAGTTTAAATAAAGGAAAAATATAAAACCGAGAAAAATGATTTACGTATATAGTATCTAAAAAATACCACCCGACCAGAATAGTTGTTAGTGACTTTGACTGCCTTACCGAAGGGTTTCGGTTCGAATCCCGGAGAAGGCATGGATGTTTTAGCTTGTAAATGTATAGTGTCTGTGAAGCAGTGGGGCACTTAAAATATGCGCGAGCCGAAAGTCCTCTCGAGAGGTTAGTTTTAGCGGGGAATGGTCGGAGACCCTCGGACACGTTCCCCTTTCTTCAAAACTGGGGGCGGAACTGAACAAAGTCGTACTGTCACCTGTATAGTGACCAAGGTTCTTGTCAACGGCAGGTGCAAATTTGCCTCCTCGCCGCCGAGAAAATTTTCGTGGTCTTGTTCTGATGCTAGACAAGGGAGAATATTTAGAGAAATGTATAAACTGTCATAGGTTTTTCTGCCCTTAAGTCAATTAAAGGTACGCTTAAAGCTTTTTTACAAGCTTCAATATCTGACATTTATCAATAATTCGAAATTAAAATGAAAAATTACCGAATGCACCTCTGCTGACCTATATCCACCGTATTCTAAGAAGATGAGACAATTGATCGTGCTGCGTAATTACGGTCATCAAAGCCTGAAACATCTCCATTACGCTCGGTACCTAGCGATTAAGTCGTAAGTTTTTCCCGATTCTCAAATTTCAACTTCCTGCTCATATTTTTCTTTATGATATTATAACTGAGGAAGAATTCTGTTTAATGATCGATTTTTATCGAAAGTAAATAGCGTGGAATGCGTTCGAACAATGAAGAAAAATCGACCGAAAGGAAAAACTGTGCGAAATTTTTAACTTATGGTATTTAAACAAAATTTTATTCTAAAACTAGTCATTTAACCCTTTCCGGCACGCTACCTTTTAAAATCGAAGTCTTGATTTACAAAAAAAAAAAAAAAAAAAAAAAAATAGGCACTCTAATTAGGCTTAGAGGAGTCTATAAGTAAATTTTTGTGAAGATAGCACTTATCGTTTTAATTCTGTGGGTGTGCCCAAAGTGGCACACTGATTAAATAGAGCTTCGAAAAGAGTGCTGAAACGAGCATTGTTGTTATTGAACTGACCGATGAGATGCGGAGAAACAAAGAATACAGACTCTCATTTGTTCTAGATCATCGATGAGCCCGGTCTGGGCACACCTAGGGTTCGCCGTTTGATTTTAAGCAAGATTTCAAGGTAAAAATTTAAAACTAATATAGAATAAGGAGATTACCATACAGCCAAAAAATAACATAGAAATTGCTTTTCAAACAATTCCTTTTATATCCTAAAAAAAATCTGGAAGATTTCTTTAAAAAATGAGGGTCTTAAAAAACTAAACATGGCTAAAATATATAGACTGGTTTGTGTTGAGCTGCCTTCTACTATAAATAAAGAAGGTTCAGAGTAACGTATAGTAACCTACAAATCCTTTTTCATTCAATTTTTCTGTGCGTACAGAATGAAATATTTAGGTGTGTCCATACCGGACACACTGTGCTGCACAGGGTTAAAGCTCATAAGGCTATTTGTTTGTTGATAACAAATCCTTACCAAGGAAATTTGTACGATATCAAGGTTTTTATTTCGACACTTTATGCCGAAAAATTTATCAAATTGGTTTGGTTTAGTTTATTATGACACAGCACACTAAGGTTATCTGCTTAAGGTGAGAGATGCCTACGTGGAAGACTTAGATAAAGAGCTGGTTATAAATAAATAAAGCATTACGCAAAAGCAATAAACCATTGAGGAAAAGAAACAAAAAGTGCCCGGTTTCGAAATTCGATGAGGCAAAAATGCAAAAACCAGTCGTGCAAAAATTAAAAAAATAAATAGATAAAAATGACAGAAAAATTTACATCTCACGGTGCATCGTTTTCAGGGGACTGGTGCATCGATATAAATAAATAAATAAGCCTGTTTCTGATGGAATAAGATACTAAAGGTAAGGTAATTTACTAAATTTAATACTTCAATAAACTGCAAGATTTTTGTTCTCGTTAGTCCGACTCCTACAATGTCGAATGATAAAGATATATTGCCCAAAATCTCGCAGAGCTAAAATCCACTACGATCCAAAATTATGTAAACAGTACCAATACCATCCATTTGATTTATATACATTTACTACAAATCAAATCAAGCAGAATAATATTTTAATAATTATGCAAATTATACTGCCACTCAACAGGGTGTGGTGTATTTAATTATGGCAAAGCACACTAGGGCTATCTGCCTAAGGGGACGGATGCTTTCGTGGAGGACTTTCTAAGGAAAACACGTTACACATGGGGAAAACCACGAAAACACCCATGCAGCCAGCCCGTTCGCGGGATTCGAACCTCAGAACGAACTACCAGTGTTCAGCGACTTTACCGCTCGGCCGCTGGTGGGCGCCACTCAACATAGTGGCTAGTGACGCTGACTGCCGTACCGAAGGCCCCCGGGTTCGAATCTCGGAGAAGGCATGGATGTTTGTAAATGTATAGTGTCTGTGCGTCATGGGGGCACACTAAATATGAGGTGAGTAAGTTCTTTCGAGAGGTTGTGGTAGATGAAGAAGGGTAAGAGATCCTCGGACCCATCCCCTCGGAGTGCTCTCCATCGAAATTGCGGGCAGAACTAAGCAAAGTCGTACTGTCACCTATTGGGTGCTTGAGGTTCTTGCCCACGACAGGCGCAGTCTTGTACTAATTGCCCCGATGAATTTCCTGTGCTTGTTTTGATGTCACTGTCAGACAAGTGAGCTAAGACACAACATACAACAACACTGAAAACTGTAAATTCTGTAATCTGTATCAATGAATTTATTCTCCTGAAGCAAGTGTTTTATACCAGTAGTTAAATGTAAACATTGAAATTAAAGATGCGCCAAAAAATTAATAACTCGAGCAAATTAAGTAGTTTAAGTAAACTCTATAAGAACCTATGACTGAACGTTAATTAGATATATATTCGATAAGCTAACCCTAACATAGAAATACATGCAAAAGCATCTTAAGAGGAGCCGTAAATAAATAATTATTAAGCACAAGTTATTTTTAACGTTGTAGTTCCTTGCTAATCCTTGCTTTTGTTATCATATGAAACGCCATCTGTTGGCCGTTTTAAGCACTTTTTTTGCTTTCAATGAAATCTCATGACATTTCTAGCATGTGTTTCAGTTTTTACCTCTCTACGTACATTATTCAATGAATTATTGAATTTTCAAATGGTAACGGAGTTTTGGGTCACCCTGTATATCTCATTTTTCACTGAATAAAAGGCCTAGTCCAAGTATAGCACGGAAAATTACTCAAAACTGTCTCTACGAAAGGCAGTTATACTACAGTAGATTAAAGTGTTGTGCATTGCTGTAATAAACGAACATAGTAATTGCGTGTGTTTAACTTCTGTCACATTATTTTATTTGTCTTTAATTACATTCATTTTTCGATATTGGTAGACGAACCCATTGTACGTTGCGGTTGAGTCGATTTTGTAACTGCAGGTGAGTCGGAATTTTTATAGCTCAAATTACTTGTTAAAATATTTGTTTGATTTTATTTCAATAATATCTTCGATAGATCATTCGAATCTATTCATTTTGTGGAGCCTATGAAATGAAAATAATATTTTATTTCATTTATTTCAGAAGTATATTATTTCATTCATTTCAGAAGTATTTTATTTTGTAATAGTAGCACGAGTAAATTACTTAACCTAGCAAAGAGGCAGCTTTGTTTTAATTATAATCTGAATTTTATAACGCAAAATTTTGCTGACATTCCTATATTTCTACGATGGGAATTCAGGCCCAAGAGAGAAACAGCTGATTCATTAAAATTAATACCCAAAAAAATGCCAAATGTAGGATATCTTTCGATTTCTGTCAGCAGCCGGGACACTTTTTTTTTTTTTTTTTCCAGACCTCTGCTTAATAACTACTAAGTTTGGAAAACAAGTTTTTGCATGTGCATCTTAAGTGTGCGTGCATAAGCGTTTATAATGCAGAAAGATTTCAACCTTGAGTTTCAGATGATCATATATTTTACGTGAGTAGAATATGCATGAATGTGTGCTTTTCGAATGTACATATTCAGAATATTGCAGGTATACTTTCCATTTCAGCAAATA
Organism: Stegodyphus dumicola; assembly: GCF_010614865.2. Taxonomy (NCBI): domain Eukaryota; kingdom Metazoa; phylum Arthropoda; class Arachnida; order Araneae; family Eresidae; genus Stegodyphus; species Stegodyphus dumicola. Next base: position 46,107 of record NW_023315036.1, read on the forward strand.
AGCAGAAATGTTTCTTGCAAATTTAGAGTCAAACTTTTTACTTAATTATACGAAATATTGCAACAGCGAAAAATTTAGGGTATCACATTTCAACGAAAGTAGCTATTCTGACCTCTCTCGAATTCATCAGAATAATTTCCTTTGCGTGGCATCTGTACGTATAGAATGTATGTACTATATTCTGTACGTATATGCAAAATAAGAATAAAGGAATCATTTTTCCAGAACGGATTGTAAAATGGATTTAAAATGCACTCATAAGAGATTTTTTCCGTGATGTCTGTACGTACGTATGTATGTACCTCGCATAACTCAAAAACGAGTAGCCTCATAACGTTGAAATTTTGTACTATATAGGATTGCTATAACATGTAGTTGTGCACCTGCCTTTTTCGTTGCAATCGACTATGTCAAATGCATGGATATGTCTGTGTGCGTGTGTATATATATATTTATCCATATATAAATATTTATCTATATTCCCACCCTAATACCTGGCTCGATGAGCGCAATATATTTATTCTTATGTGTTTCTAAATTGTGCATTTTTTGCTTTAAAGGTGGTTGAATTATGCTGTTTTTATGTTCCGGTTAAGGTTTTTATACCTTTAGTTAATTTGCATCAATAGTTGTAGAATTATCAACAGTATAAAAGTTTTCATTTCTTTGTAGGATGTAAAGTATTGTAATCGCGGAAAATTTCGGGTATCATATTTCAGTGAAAGTATCCTTTCTAACGCTCTCGAAACCATTTAAACGATGTTTTTGCGTGACATCTGTATGTACGGGCAGAATAAAGGACTGTTTTGTCCAAAAAAGATTGTAATATGGATTCACAATTTTTTGCTTTAAACTTAATTGAATTATGTGGTTTTTATGATCCACTTAAGGTTTTTATGCCTGTAGTTAATCTACATGCAATAGTTATAGAATTATCCACAATTTAAAGTAGCGAGTTAAGCCTAACGAACCGCCATTTGAAACACGCAGAATAGTGAATTAAACTTCAACTTCAATGTCTTTTTCCCGAGTGGGACCGAAAGTAAACTTTCAGTTTTAGTGTACCAAAAAATCTGCCATCTTGTCCACTGGCCGAATTGCATGTTTTTGCGTAAAAACTAATTTTAATTGTAAAAATTGCTTCTTTTTAAACTGTTTTAACTGTATTTGGTGTTTTATATTTTTCTGTTCACAATTTTTAATGAAGATGTTTTGCGTTTTTTATGTATTTTTGCTTTGTTTCGGATTGAGAACTGAATTAATTGAACGATAAATGTATTTCTAACGAAATTCGAAGAAATATGTTTAAATGAAATACAGCAAAAAATGTATATAATTTAATAGGCCATACAAGGAAGTCATGTGGGGGACACATCAGATTTTTTTTCTTTGTCATTGATAGACAAAATTAAATTAGATCGTTTTCTGTGCTCCATATTATCCTTGCGGAAATAAAACAACTTTCAAAAGCAACAGTTCAAATTTTTGCTTCTCAATTTTAATTTAAGATTTTCGAGACATACCGTAATATTCACTCTCTTTAAGACAGACGACATTCGTAACATTCAAGAGAAAGGATGTGACTTTTAAAAAGCACTCTTCCGTCTTCATCAGGTATAACTCAAGATTGCTATTTAATTTTTTAAAGAATAGAACAAAATAACAACAACAGTGATACAAATTATAAGTTTAAAAAAATCTGATGTTTTTGAAGTTAGTTATGAACTCTTTATAGAATTTGAAAACTGACAATTATGATAGGTCCACTAGTTCAGCAATTAACGGAACGAAGGTTTTCCTTTAAATAAAATGTTGCTATTACGCGAAATTTGCATTAAAAACAATAACACCTTTTTTCAAGAGAAAATTAGTTTTCATTTATTTGAAAAATATTCATGAATGCCTATCCAAAAATTTTCAAATTATACATATTAATTAGAATAAAAAAATCAATATTTGAGAAATATGTTTAATAATTTAATCAGTGCTGTTAGGAAAACTGTGTCAGAAGGATTCTGTATTGCAACACAATTTCTTTAATTAGATCAAAACTGTTTTGTAGACATATTTTGTCGACTCATAAACTATAAAAGTGTTTTACGTTAACTTAGCATAAAACAGTCATTTTTATACATACGTTTCCCAAAAGAAAGGTGGGCAGACAGCAGTGTTGCCATTAATTGAGATCCAAATAACTCATATTATACGCAATTTTAGAATTTGTAGCATCCATTGAAGGAGCACTAATGTTCTCGAAATAAGGGCTATTTCCGTAAAACGCGTTTCCTTGATTCGTAATGACCCGAGAAATGGCACTGTTTATTCCTAACATTCAGTCATTTATAACCGCAGTTAAGCAACTTCAAAACTGAACGTCATTTTCCGGGGCAGTCGATCGCTTCCGCTATAAAGCGAAGAGATTCTTCGCGATGTTCGGTTGTGCTTGAAATTAAGAACATAAAATGTTGATAGAGAAATCCGGGAATCTTGTAATTCATGCTGTTTTTTTTTTTTTTAATTATAATTAACAACCGAAGAAGCAAAATTAGTTTTAAAGTTCATCGTTGTGATAATTACTTTCATAACATATAAAAGATAATTTATTTTATGTATTTGTTATACAGTAGACTTATATTAACGTAGTAAAATATTACGTTAACAAATGGAAAATACAGTGGTTCTCTTCACCTAAAAACAAAGGATTTATGGAACTAATTAAAATCACAAATAAAATAAAATGTATGAACAACATTGATTTTAATCAGGTTTTAACTGGACATGGTAGGTTTCCGTTCTATTTCAACCGATTTAACCTGCAGGAAAATAAATTATGTAATAGTTGTCAGGTTGATGGTGATGCTAGGCATTTCGTGGTTGATTGTAGTTTAACAGCCCCTACTAAACAGATTTTTAACATTACTGATTTTAATGTAAGTGTCATTAATTTTAAAAGTTTTAAATCATATTCTATTGCTCTAATGAAGTTTATGAATGAAAATAGGGCGTTGGTAGGAATCTTCTGTTAAAATTGAATTTTGTGTTTATATGGGTTTTGGATATCTGTGGTGTTCTATGTTGTGAATTTGTGTTTATGCATTTTTTTTTTTTTTTTTTTTTTTTTTTGTTAGTCTGTAATATTGTGTTAGATGTGCTTATTTAGTTTTGATTTAGTATTTTTGTTTGTCGTTTGGGGGTGGCTGGGTTACTGGCTGCCCTCGTTTGTGGAGATACGGGGTCCCTTCTTTTGAGCTATGGGGACACTTGTGTCCAGGTGGGCTGAAGTGAGCCTCCAATTCTTACAATTCTTACAGTAGACTCCCTCTTAACCGAACTGACCGAGGTTAATTCTATACGGTATTTTCTCCCTCCTTTACGCATGCCTTCGTGGTGTAATTGGAAGCACACTCGACGTGTATTCGAGAAGTCCGTGGAGTTCCGACGAGGGCATTGCACATTTCACCTTCTCCTGCTTCAACAAAACCCTAATTAATCTACAAATAGAGCCTGAACTAAAAGGTGATGGGCGATAATACATCACTACCAGGATTTAAGGATTGGATCCCCTAATCCAGGGGTTCTCATACTTTTCAAATTTTGTACCACATAAATATGAAAGAGAAACATATGTACCACTATAAATGTATTTCGCCATTAAAAGTCAATGCATCCTAATCGCTGCATAATTTTACCATCTTTTTAAAAATCGTCCCGTCAGGTAGCCGATCCCTGTTGTTCCACATAACATTAAAGCCATTGGCATCGCTTTTGCTCCATCTGTATATGATATGACGACGGTCACATTGTCATCGATGTCGGAATCGTCGCCATCGTAAACCACATCAGCCAAAGCTCCGATGAGGGCAACATCTGACAAAATCTCTTGCTGAAGATCCCTAAGGTCAGCGGTCAATTACCGCTCCACGTCTCCAACATCAACGTCTTGGCCTTCATCAAGACAGGTACAGGTAGAAGCTAGGCCAGCACTTCCGTAGTACCACAGGTAATTGAGGTATTGCTGAACCTAGCTAACTGTTAAACTTTCCACCCCAATTTTGAGGGAGAACACCCCGGGGGGGGGTTCTCCCGCCCCTCCTTTTTTACCATCAACCACTTGAGAAGACTTCTTAGATAACCGAGTTTTGGTATCAATAGTGTACACAAATCATACTGAGAAAAGACTGTCCTTGAAAAATTCAACAACTGATGCTTCCTAAAGTCTAAATGTAAGAACAAATGTTTTTTCTAAGGCGGAAGCAAGTCTTTGGAGCTCCCGCCCATCAGCATTGCGTAGATAAATGAAATTGTTGGAACATTCAAAAAAAAAAAAATAAATAAATAAAAAAAACAGGCAAATATATTTTAGTTGCATATGGAGATGAATAAGCATTATGACAAATATCCAGTCCGAGTCTTTGGATATGTATGAGGACGTCTCTGATTTTGGCCTTAAGTTGTCTGTTCTTTATTGCTTGTTTCTTAAATAGTATTAGAGTTAGGCTTAATCAGATGTTTTTCTACTGTTAGATTACAGTCTAAAATGTAATGATCAGGGTCACCCCTTTCGCCACATATGCAGAGATCCGTGGGGCACATGCCTCTGTCATAGAAGTAGGTGGGGAAAGCGGAGATTCGGTTAAACGGCAGCCGGTTATGAGTCTACTGTGTAAACGTGCAAAGAGGATGTATTTTGATTAATATTATAAGGTATTTCTCCCACTTCTCTAGCGTGCCTTCGTGGTATAACGGTAGCACGCTGGGACGGTATTTCAGAGGTCCGTGGTTCGATTCCCGGCTAAGGCGGTTACATATTTTTCATCTTTTCTGCTTCCAGTTAACCTAATGACTCTACAATATGAGTAAACTTAAAAGGCCTTTCGAGGTATATCCTTTGTTAGTTGATTCAAAACGGTAATAATATATTTGCCTCATGTTGAATACTTTCTAAACAATTATAAAGTTTCGAAATAGCAACAATGAAAAAAATGTCTGTGCGAACTTCATTTAATAAAAACGCACTACTTAATCTATCATGTACATCTACTTTATCTTCAGATGTACATTTTTTATTTCTGGCACTTCAACGACTAATTGTATTCAAATGCATGTAGAATCCCACTGCAAGAGTAGAAATCGCGAGTTTTAAAGGAGTCAGTGCTTAAACACTTATCCCTACTTTTTTGTGCATTGATTTCTACATGAAATTCATTATTCTTCGTTGGATTCTACTCACAAGATAATACCATGAATAAAATTAATATGTGGAAAAATATAAATTTCCTAGAACACCACAACAGACAAAGCAAATTACAGACAAATTAAGATTAAATTTCACTCATTATATATTTATTAATACATATGAAAAACAATAATAGTAATAACGCAAAAAGAAAAAAATCAAATATTATTTATTTTCTATCTGAAACCCAAAAGTTGGTACCTGCAAGAAAATTCTGCTGGTTACACTTTTTAATTCAAACGTACTGACCAATAAATATTAAATTGTAAATTTTAGATTGGCATTTATCTCAGAGAATTCCAATGTGTTGAATTAGCCGTTAACTTTTAATCTAAGCAGGAAACACCAGAATGCTGAAGGGCTTACCAGTTGTCCGTTAGCTAACTAAATATATTTGACTGTACCCAAAGTGCGAAATTCTTCACCTTACTCTAGTCACGTGGTTTTACGTTCAAGCATGCAATGAGAAAGCTCTAATCTATTTATATTATGTATTCTAGTCACGTGGGCTTACGTACAAGCATACAGTGACGAAGCTTTAAACTATTTATTCTATTTTTTTTCTTTTAATAGCAGTCGCGTTATTAGACGTAAATTCAGTTCATGTCTTTATGTCTCTAAAACAATAAGCACAGTATTTGCAAAGAATCCACATTGAAATATATTCGAGTGAAATTGCTTCGGGAAATTCCCAGTTTGAGACCGTTTCTTCTATGGGTCATGATGCTATTCGGCAAGTTACAATTATTATGTACAATTAAAGCAAAACTGCAGTTAAGTGGTAAATTCACTCGCGAGCGATTAAGATGAAAAATTTTCTATCTATGTTGTTTAGTAACAGTTTAAAATCAGCCATTCAATGTAAGGATGCCTGACTTCAACCTCCAGTGCCATTCTTTATGGACTAGCCCTCGTGTCTGGCATTTTCCTGTGAAACGACTGCTCGCCCACTTCAATAAAACAACCCATGTAAATTCAATTCGAAGTTTGAGATTCACGCGCACATTGCGTAACCATGCGTACGTCTTGTGCTTCCTCTCACCGAGAGGAGGTTAACCTCTTTTGCGAAATTAGCGTCAAGGCCAAATCTTGTGCTCAAGTTAAACTATTTAAGACTTGCTTCGATTCGTCCCTAACTGCCCGGAATCGCAGATAGGATCTAATCACTGCGAAAGATCGCGCGTAACATAATATTTCCTGTGGCAATAGAGGTGCGGTTGCTGACATCACGCTGCTACCGACTCCACCCTCCCGAGCAGGCAATTATTATCGTCTGCGTGGATATTCCTCGGGATAAAATGGCCATGGACGATTGTCAGAAACACTCGTGGATTTGGAATCGTTCGAAAGGTAGTGGGAGGGCTGAAGAAGGGGATATATCGATCGACTGATGGTGGTCATTGATTGCCCAGGCAACCGAGGGTCAAGCATCGCCAGGGGATTGGTCGGATGGGATGCAGCGGACGTGATTTGTTGCGTGGATGCATCTGGAGGTTTTGTTCGAACACTTTGAATCGGTGGTACGATGTTAATTATAGCCTGCCCTTGTTAACGTCGGTTGGATTTCGAAGTTTTCCGAGTATATGACGCTCTGAAAGCATTTGCTGTGCTTTAAAAGCTTCACTGAAAACAAAGCGGATTCGATAGCAAACGTTTAGGTGATTTATACTAAAAATCCTAGATGACGACTATAAACGTGGAAGTTTAAGAAGACTGCACGGCTAAGTATTTCTTCAAGGTCGCAAATCCATGTTGTAGTTTAAGAAATGAATAAAACTCATGCTTAATTCATTTTCAGAATACGGCAGCTTTTGGTCACTTCGTAAATTGTATTAATCATGTGCAAAGTTTAAACTTTAGATATGTTTGCTAAGCTGCTAAGCGCACTGCAAATATTTAAAACAGGCACAAAATAAGTTATCAAAATTACATTATTCATTGCTTAAAATATTTCTCTTGGTGGAAAGAAAGAGGTTCGTTTCGGTCATCGCGTAAAAACTGAGTCATGTTAGATACAAATTTACAAATTTTGGTAGTTTTACAAATTGGAATTTGAAACAAATGCTTACACATTATTTATTTTTGTATATTTCGGAATTTCTACTTGGATACATAGTTTTACGACTCTGTGTTTAACAATAATTATTAAATGTTAATTTATTTAAAAAAACATCGTTAATAAGTTTTGGAGTACGTTTAATCGATGATGACTTTTGAGGAATTCTAACGCATGAAATCATACGTTGTTGAGTTACTAGGAGAATTTTGTGTTCTGTTTACTAAATTGTGTCCCTTCGTTTATCATAAATATTTAATGCTAATCTTGCGAACAATCTTAGGCGAAAATAATGCCTAATTATATCTTGAATGAGTAATATCTTTATTTTTTACACTGTGCACATTGTGAACATTGTGCATTTGTGGACATTGTGCTATTTTATGAATATATCTTACTTTGGTGCATAGTATTTAAGACGTTCTTATTCAAATTGTAGTGTTTGTAGTGTCAATTGTAGGGTTGTTAACATTCAAGTATTCGAGAACCTAATGAATTTCTCTTATGTGCATGAAATGGCCCCCTCTATTCTATTAGTATCGAATTATAAACTAATTTTCATACAAAATGGCATTGAAATTGGAGTTTTCTTGCTTTTCTCGTTATTTGGAAATTCGTAGATCGGTAGCAGAATTTGAATGATGAACATTTCATGCATATGTATAGCACATTATTTTTAATTCTCAAATTAAGATAAAACTTTCTGTGATAAGACTTTGAACCTAAGTTTTTAAAGCTTTATGTTTTTCTTTTGCAAAATTTAAAACTGTTATTCTTTCAGTTTCCAAACTAGTAAAAGTTCAGTTTACTTCTAACTTTGTGTGAAACCTACGAAGAGCCGTTGGTCATTTTATCAGTTGACTACTGTGGGAACACTGCACAAGAAGCAGCTCAGACCGGTACAGTACCTGCATGCTTACATGGGGAGGGAGAAACAGATATAAAAAGTATTCCTGCTTTATTCAAGATTCGCCCATCAATGTCATATCGATCGAAAGACGCAGTAGTCACGTGTAAAGCTTTACCGCGAAATAACTGTAAATGTTCCAAATATTTTGTGGACATTTGAAATCTGTTTAAAATAGTTACCTTTTAGAATTTTTTTATGCAAATAATACTTTTCTGAGTAGAGTTTAGCATGATTTATTTAAAAGAACAGAATTCTCTTGTAGTTTTGATAGCCAAACACTTTGTGGCATTTATATTTAAGTTTTACTAACGAAATATTATTTAATTTACTTTCCTGTCTGCCTGTTTTCGGCACGAGGTTTCCTCATTCCAGAATTTATGTAAATTTGATGGCAAGCAGTTTGAGACTTTGACCTACGGTCCACTGTCTTGCCGTTTAAAGCAAAATCTGCTGTCATTTCTAGTTCCGGTCACGATATTGTTACTTTTTTTTTTTTTTTTTTCTGACACCAGTTGTTACGTTATTTTCTTCCTTCACGTTCGTACGGGGTTTGTGTGGATTTGGAGTGAATAACAACAACACTTGAAGTATCGAAACACACTTTATCAGTGGCGGAGCTAAGGTGGGACAAAGGGGGACATCTGCCCCCGGGCGCAGCATCCAGGGGGCGCCAAATTGATGGTACGAAATTTTATAATGAAATGTTTCCCATTCGTGGCTCACAGAAAAGGGCGCAAAATCTTCAGTTGTCCCCGGGCGCTGAAAACCCTAGCTACGCCTCTGCACTTTATTTAGCCAATATTAATCAGGACAGCTCTAAATTCACGTTTTACAGTCGTCGAAGATCTACTATACACTCGCTGTAACAATCAGCGACACAGCCTTCAGGTTATCAGGCTATAATGGTGGAGACAGCTTCACTGCATAGCACCAGAGTACAGCTCCCGACTCTGCTTGGTCGTTCTCGGAATTCCACGTACTCTCGAGACCCTCCACGCTACAACTCGCGATGCACTCGACGACACACAGAATACAGCTCCCGACTCTTCGGTTCATTCGTTCCCGGAGCTCAACACGCTCTCTCGACGATGCACGAACCGCGATACACTAAGAGACTCTTTCGATGCACTCGATGACCCACTCGGCGCTCGCTGCCCGGCTGTCAACTCGATTGACTCCGCACGGACTGACTAACTTGAGACTAACTATCTCGCACTCTATGCGGGGCACACACTAACTGACTGCGGACCAGCAGGGTTTATATAGTTTTTTGGCTTGTGTTCGAGAACATTCTGGGCTAAGGCGGTAAGAATTCGTTCCAGAAGGTTCTCCATTTGTCCATGGCATATCGCCAATTTTGTCACCAAATGTCGCCAAATAGGCGATTTCTCGGCAAATGTGGCAACCCTGCCTTCCCTTGCCATTTTTACCTGCTTTGCGGGGAAGCCATCTTACCGCGCCTGAACATTTCGTAACACTATGAATATTGTAGATAGAGTTTAGACGCTGTTTTGGTAAGTGACGTGTTGAAATTTTTCTCGCGCTGTGGCCGAAACTTGTAGTTTCTAGTCGAGTTAAACCCATTATGAAAGGGAGTTTTGTGTTTTAAACCCAGTCCAAGCTGTCTGGAAAATTTTGGATTCGTTATTTTAATTTATTCACTCACAAGTGGTAAGAGAGAATAAACTTAAAGAGCTTTGATTCTGTGTCTGGTTGTTTAACGGTTCGATTAATTCGCCTTCCAGAACATAGGCAGCATGCTATTATTATATTGACCGACGTAAGTTATTTGGAACCCAGAGCAGGTATTACAATGTGGTGCTCCAAGAACATTGCAATTATCTTTTTTTTTTTTTTTTTTTTTTTTATTGAGTTTCCAGGAAATAATCCACTATTTAATTAAAGGCTGAGGAAAAAATCAAGAGATTTTGCTCATTTAGATAATAAATTTATTTACTATACTATGTTAATTTAGAACTCAATATCAGGCCGCTGTATGTTGATTTCAGATATACTAGCTAGAACTTGGTGTTAAATACTATGGTATTTCTTTAAATTTAATTTAAGAACCGCTTTTCCCGCGTAAAATGCATCCAGGAGTGACTTTGATAATCAGTGGGTTTTAGAAAGAGAACACTGGGTAACTATTCCTATTCAACCAAATTCAAAATTTGTTCCTTTGAATGCTTTTCAATATGTGGCGCATTTTGTTGAAATTTCTGTAAACATGTCAAATATAAAACTGTATGAAAGCATGGCGACTTAGTTGCAGTTCCTAGTGGCATGACTACCTAACTGAAAATCACTCGGAAACTCGTTAAAGAATTGCTTGAAAAATGAATACAAATCATAATTGTTTAGTTAGAACTTGCTCTACACTTTCTGTAGAAATAAAATAAACTCCCGCATCGGAATTCATGGAATGGACGTCGATAGCTTCCGAGCGAATTCTAAGATTAATTCAAAATTTAGTTTAAAAAAATGTTGCATCACTAGAGTTTCCGGTGGTGCAGAAGGCGCAGTATGATCCGTTTACGGAAAAGACGATTCGAAAGAATGAAATTCTGAAGTAGAGGATGATTAGGTTATTTAATTACGGCAAAGCCTCGAAGGCTATCTGCCTAAGGGGAGGAATGCCTTCATGGAGGTCTTTCTAAGGGAAAGTGGCTCCTATACACGTTGCACATGGGGAAAACCACGAAAACACCCATGCGGCCAGCCCGTTCGGGGGATTCGAACCTCGGACCGAACTACCAGTGTTCAGCGACTTTACCGCTCCGCCGCTGGTGGGCTAGTAGAGGCTGATATCGATTAAGATGCAAATAGCGACAGCTCAAAATTACGCAGAGGCTTTATCATTAGTAAATCGAATTTTATCGTAATGGAAGTATTTAATCGATATATTTTAGGTTTTTATATTACGCAAGTGATTTCCTTAAAGTGTATCAGCAACCCCTATACCGACAATGTTAAATTGACCATTTTCGATGTACCTTTTCTCAAAATCTACTGTAGATACACGCTTGAAATTTTTTGTGTAATTAAAGTATACCTATCTGATTATACTAAAATGAGCTTTTGAAACATTTTGAATTTTAGATTCATTTATAGAATATTTTGCTAGGCAGAGTAAAATTAGCATTTTTCTCACACACAAAATTTTTTCTTAGTTTATCACAAAAAGCTCATTTCAGTAAATATAAAGAAACCTAATAAATAAGCCATAAAAATTTTAGGTACCTGTGAGCATTAGTTCCTGAGAGAAGGTACATCGAGTGTAAAAAAATCACGTTTAGAGAAAAACGCGTTTTTAATGTAAAAATCCTCATTGATCAAAGCATTCGATGACAAATTAAAACTCGACTTTTTACAGTTCTAATTTTCATAGAGATTAAAGAATGGTAATCTTAAAAAAAATAAAAGTGTAGAGAATTTGAAAATGCAAAAAACCGAAATCGCCATTTTTTGAAGATTTTTGAGTTCCAAAACCCCTTAAAGATTATCGTCTTTTTTCCTGTTCGAACTTAAATTAAGTGTCGCACCTCACAGTCTGTGGCAGCTCTGAATTGAAGAAATGTGGTATTTGCTCAATTTACTTTCAGAAGCTTCACTTATCCTTAAAATATCAATTTCTGAAATTGGAGCCGCTCTATAGTTTGCTGAACTGCGGTCAGGAGGTAAGTTTCGTGTAATAATGAGTCGTTCCTTTCTTAATCTGGAATTACTCATTTATGCATTTCCTACTCTATAACCTCAAACGAGATATTCCATTAAGTGCGCATGCGTGCTGTCCCACCCTCTCATTTCGCTCGTCTGCTCTTTTGTGTCCAATGATCACACGTTACGTCGTCAAGGGACGTCCACGATCTCGCGTGAAACGTAACAGCTGAATGCTCACAGCCGCCGAAAATGCAACCGAAACACCGACATACACGCACGAGAAGAAAAGAAAAAGTGAAACGAAAGGCAAAGAAGGACTGACTTTCCCTAAAACCGCCAACCGTAACTGTTTCACGCGATTCCGGACAAACCCCCCATTCAGAGGGTGACAGTCGAGGTGGTTTCACGATGTCACTTAATGACATTCGCGTTGTGTTAATAATCCAAGGCTTCGACTCAAATGCGGAAAAAGAGCGCTCTGTCAATAGGGAGTTATTTATGTGCATTAAAAGTTGAGATGAGTGTTATGCTAATGCGTGTTTGATGTCCTATCGAAACTGACAATCGTCTTTTGTTGAGGGTTGCGATGCCAATCGGGAAAATGTCGCTATTATGATGGATCCGTGCCCGTCTGTATCAATAGAATTGTTATAATTTTCGACATGTTTACGTTACCGTATTATCTGTCCTTTTTCTGACAATTGTGAGCCATTATATTGAAGACCATCACCTAATCACGAATATTAACTGTGATATTTGTGGTTTTTCTTTTTCCTCCTCGACACAGCATTTTTTTTTTTTTTTATTAATTCAGAGTGCCTGCGGCAATGAAAATTTCCATTTGAAATCAACTGTAATACTGTTAACTAAATTACCATTAAAATGCTCATTTCAAGACAAAACAGTTCAAAATATACAACTGTAGTATCATTAAATCATCTGCCAGATTATGAATGAACGAAAGAAGAAAAAATAAGTCGCATTTTATTTATTTTTGAGCATTAGAGAATTTTCTACACCAAGTGTCGAAAAAACTTTTAAGAGTTTAGAGGAAAATTTTATGAACTGGAGTAAAGAAGAAAATATAGAGAAAATATAAATAAATGCCATTTTCTTTCCTAGGGGTGGTAAGGCTACTAGAAAACCAAAGTTGAAATTTAATGGTATAAAGATTAATTTTAAAAGTCACTTTAAATATCTTGGAGTGATTATTGATGAAAAGCTAACTTTTATTGAACATTTTAAGGCGATTCACAGAGATATAGAGAAAAATTAAAAATATTATAGAAGTACCTTGATTCACAAATTTTAAAGTTAAAAAGCACTACCCTTAGAGATATTTATTTAAATATTATTAGGCCAAATATTTTATATGGTATTGGCAAGTGGGGCTGTCGAGCAGGGGAATTAATTAGACTGATAACTAAACTGGATCCATTGCAAAGGAGCTGGCTGCTTGCAATCACAAGAGCTTTCCGTACTGTTTCTACAGAAGTTATTTGCTGACTTGCTGGCATTCCGCCACACTCAATTTTTTATAACTTTTATTATGAAAAATTTTTACTCAGCTATGGTTTTAAAAAGATTTTAACATGTGAAAATGGTGATGTTTTGAATGGTAACGCCTTGACAGGAAAATATTTTATTAATATACATCCAAAAGATTTCAAGGGTATACCGTACGATAAAGATTATAAGAATACTGGCATGATTGATCTATACACTGATGGCTTCGAATATGAAGGGGGAACTTGTTGCGCTTTTGTTATTTTGTATTACGGAGTCGAAATCTATAATAGAAAAATACGATTAGAAGGAAATAAATCAGTGTTTCAAGCTGAAGCGGTTGCAATTAGAGAGACACTGCGGTGGAGTTATAAAAACTTAAAACAGTACAATACATATTTATTCTGATGCTCTCTCGGTCCTACAAGGCTTGGCGAATCCGGAACCAAGCAATAGACTTCTTTTACATATAAAAAATATTTATAACAAAATAAGAGAGAAAAATGGTATATATTTTCATTGGGTCAAGGCATATATTGGTGTTACCGGGAATGAGAGGGCGAATATGCTAGCTAAAGAGGCTGCCCTGGGAAAGGGTGATATTTATGACGTTATTAATGATTCCAGAAGAATTACCCTGAGAAAAATGAAAGCAAGCATAATTGAGAAATGGGCTCGGGAATGGAATGGTTCAAATAAAATAAAGGTTACTTGAGGATTTTGACCATAGAAAGAAAAATGGATTTATTTAATAATATAGATACTATTCAAGTTATCACGGATCATGGTAGATTCTCGACCTATTTAAAACGTTTTAATCTCCAGGACAATGATCAATACTTGGCTTGTGAGAAGTACGGAAATGCAGCTCATTTTATGGAAGAATGTAAACTGACCGAGAGTGTGAGGACAGATTTGGAAAAATAAATGAACAGAATGTCATTGAAAAAAGAAAATTCTTGAATAGTTATGCAACAGAAATTATGAGGATTGTGAATGAAAACAATAAGAATAGGACATTTAATATTTTAATCTTTGTTTATTTGTCTGTGTCGGGTGTGCTGCGTTAACCATGAGGCCGATTATTGTAGGCCAGGAGGGTTGCAGCATACTCGTAAACTAAACTAAACCAAGCGTCGGCAAACTATGGCACTCGGTACAATTCTCAGTGGCACTCTACAAAGTTATAAGACAAAGATTCTCTCCTCTCTGCAGCGTCAGGAAAGTTGAGTTGCAAAATTTCATCACAGCAGAGCTTAATTTCTATTATTAACACTGTTGTTAAAATAATTAATTCCATAGTGTCTCGTTCTGTATGGTGTACGGGCAATTTAAATCTCTTTTAGAAGAAATGGAAAGCCAGTATGTGGATCACCCCTCGTAAAGCCTAGTTTATTGGCTAAATCGAGGTAATAACTTGAATAAATTTGTGTCATGAAAAACACTAAAATTTTTCTTAATGAGAAGAATTTTCCACGAATTGAACGGTAAAAAATGGTTATGCAAATTGATATTTCTCACCTATATAACTAAACATCTCGATGAACAAGAATTGCAAGGAAAGGGCCAAACGGTGTTTGAACATTTTGAATACTGGAAAGGCTTTGCTACAAAATTAAGTATGTTTTTCGGCGGTATTAATACTTCCCAAGTATAAAGGATACTTGCAAATACATCGACCTTAGACGAAGATGAATTTCAAACCTACGTTGAAGCGCTTAAAAAAGGAGAGGAATTTTTATTTAATCTACACTTTTTTTATTTTTTATCTGCATAATTTTAAAATAAAATGAAATAATTTTTAAGTGAAATAAAATGTGATAAAAAAATAAAATTCAGTCTCTTGTATTGCAGTAAATATATACTGTATTCGGGAAGAAGATCAGTTCTTGATATCTGTGGTACTATCATATTAAAATTTTGTTGTTGTTGCTTATGCTCACTTGTCTGATGTATAAGTCATCCCAAGCCTACGAAATTTCTCGTGGTGAGGAGCGCAAGATTACGCCGGCCGGTGGCAACAGCCCTTGAGGCACCTAACAGATGACAGTGCGATTTGGTTCAGTTCCACCCCCAATTTTGATGGAGAGCATCCCGGGGGAGCATATTTCACAAGTGCACATCAGCGTAGCCACTGAGGGAGGGGTTTCGAAATGTTCCAATGAGCTTCTATTGCTCTTGAGACGCTAAATCTTCGTGCACGTAAGCGTATGTTGTTTATGCTTCAATTTGCTTTTATTTCGCAGTTATAAATGTATGGAGTAGTAGTAGAAAATCTCGTAATGCTTTCGTTTTATAAGTTTAATTAATCCCTGACATTTCACTTTCGCGATTTTTATCGCGCATTAATATTTGGATTGATGTTCACGGCATAGTATCACTCTTTACATCGAGAAAATAACTCAAGCTACAATTACCTCGAATATTAATGCATTTACTAACACCTGTGGATTAAGAGAATTCAAGTGTATATTTTTTTTTAATTCAGCTGAGAAGCACTGGGAATGTTACGATGAATCTAGTGTTTTTTGCTTGCATTCTTCTGATTTTTAAAGTGTAAGATTCGGAATACATATTGTGCAGGATCTGATTATATCCCTTGTTAACATTAAATGTTATATGTGAATAAAGTGAATATATTCGTTTTTCATATAAACTGTAATAAAATGTACTGACTTCTACTTACATATATAATTGGTGTAAATATTTCATATAGATATTTTTGCGCGGTGTCCAACATGTGTTTGTATTTATTTCAAATTCTTTCAACCAGGTAGTGAAATTTTCACAATTGCTTATATTTGATCTAACTTCGCAATGAAAAATTTTCAGAAGAAATCGACGATGCTTTAATTATTTTGTACAGAAAATTGCGTGACAAAATATTTTCAACCATTTTGCTTAAATCTTAAAGCACGCGAAATGTCATGTGATATGACAGAAATATCACTTGGATGCCCATCGATCCATTCTAGAAGCCACTCCCTCGGTGGCTACACAGATGTGCACTTGTGAAATATGACCCTCGGGGGAAACGGGTCGGAGGGTCTCCCACCCCTCTGCTCTTCCATCAAACCACACGAGAGGACTTTCGGATCGCCGCAGATTTGGAGTGCCCCCATGCCGTACTGACACCATACATTTACAAACAATCATGCCTTCTCCGGGATACCAACCCGGGGCCTTCGGCACAGCAGTCTGCGACGCTAACCACTATACTGGTTAGGCGACTGGAGAACTCATTGGATGTTTATAATTGCGTACCATACCATTGTTCTTGCAAATGTAATATTAGTCTTTCTCTGTAGTTCACTGTGGGTAGCGCTCCCAGTGAACAGGACCAATGGATTCGACCATTACAGAGCAATGCTAAACGGATCAATGTTCAGCCATTGTATTAAAAGCGACGCTAACCACTATACCGCTTGGAAGGCATTTTAAACGAAATAGATTACTTTCCAAGCTTTGTAAAATAATAGTCTGCCTTCTGCTTTCAGGAAATAAATTATTTTCTGAAATATTCGCTCTAAATTATATTCAGTCTTCCTTTTAAAATGGTACGTGAAAAATGCTATCGGTCTTGCTACCAATTACTACCAATCCTACTTTCATATATAAGCATATATATATATATATATATTCAAAGTTGCTACTCTTTTATTATTGTATTATACGGTTTTATATTTTCGTATTATACGGTTTTACATATTTTATTATCGTATTATACGGTTTTACATATTTTATTATCGTATTATACGGTTTTACATATTTTAATATTGTATTATACGGTTTTACATTTTCGAATGCTTTAAATAATTGTCTGATTAAATTTGAAGTCAATTCAAATGCAACTTTCATTCGCTTCTTGCGGGTTTATGAATCAGGAACAATGCTCGGAATTTGAGTAATGCTGTTTGGGGGTAAAACTACAACAAATTTCAGTCTTTCATGAAGGGGTAGTCATTTTAACGGGGTTCATACACCTTAAACCCCTTATGATCTTCGAATATGTGACTGTGCAAGAATTGGAATATTTTTATTTATTTAAAAATCAATTATTTCCAACTTTTTACAGCTGACTACATAATATAGCTGCTTTAAAAACAAGTAACGAGAAAATTTGTGTTGCCACAAATATTTTTGTAATTTAATCCGCTTTGTGACAAAATGTTTCGTCATGTTTCCATCTTGCGCGCGTGATATTTTAAAAATGGCTAATGGTATATACTTGAAATTGGATGGAATTCTTTATATGAGCACTATTTTCTACCTGAACCAAAAATCTGATGAACACTTTAATATTAAAAAAAATTATGCACGAAAACATTACAGATTTTTTTAATAAAATACATTTTTTAAACTCAACTCCAAATAAATTTTAATTTAAAATGAAATTCTTAGAATTTTCGGTTCACAGCAGTAGTTTTCAAATGTTATAAAAGCTCTACATTAAATATAGAATTACATTATGCAACAGAATGTTTCAAACTGTGCGCGCAAATTTGAAAACATGACGAAAAATTTTGTCACAAAGCGGATTAAATTATAAAAATATTTGTGGCAACACAAACTTTCTCATTACTATTTCCGAAAGCAGATATATTATGTTGTCAGCTGTAAAAAGTTGGAAGTAATTGCTTTTAAAATAAATAAATTATCCAAATTCTTCCAACAGTCACATATTCGAAGATCTTATGAGTTTTAAGGTGTATGAGTCCCCTTAAAGAGCTGATGCTTATTTTTGTTCACAAAAATACTGGTCACTCTCAGAAGTGATCGTCTATTTTAGGTGGTCACTATAAAAGGCTACACTTTATATTGTCTGTATTAGCAAAAGAAAAGACTCAACAAGTAAAATACTAAGAAGTTAAGGAAACCTGTGCTTAAATCATGTACTAAGACGTGTTCTATAACAATTTCTTCATCAGCACTGCATTTCTTGAGACTTCGAAGAAGGTGTGTTCTTTTCAGTTTACATGAAAATTTTGTTCATAGGAAGGAATATATGAACTCTTCATGCCCTGGAAACCGAGGGACAAGAATAGAGAGAATCTAGTAGCAGCCCTCGGCAAGTGTTGGCAATGTGCTGAACACAAGACCGTTCATTTATCTTTCCAGCTGCCTTTCAGTTAAAGAATTACTGTAGATTTTGCTTTCACTTAAACATGTCTTTAATAGATTTTTCAACTTTAATTAATCTGGCAATATAAATAAACATTAGTTTAAAATTAAGAAATGCACTTCTAAATAATTTAAGCCTTAATTTTGTTTTTTAAAAATATATCTAACTGATATAAATCAAAACACATTTAAATTTGTAATATATTAAATGCTATATTACAAATATTATTAATATATTAAAACTTCGTTATAATTAATAAAAGAAGTTTCTAGAGCCGCATACTACACAACTGGCGGAGAATAATTTTTTTATTTTTTTCCTTTAACGTGTTTAGCATATTTCATATTTTGAAATTTTTAATTTTAAACTCTTCTTCGAGACGATAGATAATAATCCAGAATTTTCAAATTGCACTTTATAATTTTTTTTTAATTCCCACTCAATTTAAAATCATTTTTACTTCCTTGTACGAAGTAAAAAGGAAGTATTGTAATCGCGAAAAGTTTCAGGCATCATATTTTAAGGCAAATATCCATTTTCACCGCTATCGAATGCAATTTAACTATGTTTTTGCTTGACATCTGTGCGTAAGGACAGAATAAAGGACGCTTTTCCCCCAAAAAAATTGTAAAGCTAATTCAAAAGGAATTCTAAAGAGAATTTTTCGTGGCATCTGTACGTACGTATATCTCGCATAACTCAAAAACGAAACGTTGACATTTTGTATATAGTACTGCTATAACAAGTAGATGTGCACCTCGTATTTTGGTTACAGTCGACCGCACCAAAAGTATATAAATATATGTATATATATATATATATATACATATCCACTTTGTTACTCGGCTTAGTGATCTCAGTTTCTTTATTTTTATATGTTTGTAAATTGTGCATTTTTTGCTTTAAAAATGATTGATTTATGCTTTTCTTATCTTCTGGTTAAGGTTTTTTTATGCCTTTAGTAAATGCAATATTTTTAAAATTATCAACAATTTAAAAGTTAAGGGCAGCTAAGCCTAATAATTTTTGCCATGTCGGCCATTGCTTGTTTACATTTGAAACAACAGAATAGTAAATTTGTTGCCAATCTAGAGAAATGTAGCTTCGCAACAACAAAGATAACGCCTGCTTTTATTATTGCAAATTAAATCATGCTTAATCCTTTCTGGAATTTTTTCAAAGAAATAAGTGTTTAAGATTTACTTCGTAATTTTATTTTGAGTTTTTATATATTTTTGCCTTGTTGCGAAGTGAGAACTGAATTAATTGAATGAAAAATACTCAATAGTCTGTGAAAAACTCCCTTTTTTTTTTTTTTTTTTTTTTTTTTTTTAATTTCTTTTATACATCGTTCTAGCTTTATTATAATATTTGAACAGAACATGCGGCAACGACTAGATAATTCTTAAGATGATATAAATTTTGTGTTTTCTGAGTTATAATATGAACGAAATGTAATGCTTTTAAGTGAACCTAGCGTCAGAGTGTCGCTGTGGTAAAAAAAATATAGTGAATTTTAAAGAGTGCATTTATTCTATTGTGGTTTATGCGCTATCGACGAAGTAGATTTAATTAGAGAGTAGATTAATTCAATCCAATATGTTTAAATGAAATGAAAGAAAAAATGCGTATAATTTAATATTTCGTACAAGGAAGTCATGTGGTGCACACATCAGATTTTTTATATGATTGTGAAGACCGGCTGCTGGAAAAGGAAATATTTTTAATCACAGTTAAAAGGACGATTACTACTAATGATTCAGCTGCGAAAAACAGCAGTTCCTTTTGGTGATTAGCGTTTTGCTATTTTTTATGTTAAAGCAGTTGACGATTATTTTTATGTTAGGAGGAATGCCATCTTTGAGGACTTTCTTAAGCAGTTTATCTTGTATTCACTTTTTACAAGGGGAACTTCGAAGCAAACTGAATCTGGGCGAAGTATTTGTGGAATAAAGGGACTTTTGGTAGTCTAAAGTGATATGAAGATTATATTAACTAGAAATTTTTATGGAATACCTATGGAAAAAAACCTAAAAAGGGATTGCTTAATTATCAGCATATGAATTTATTTCAGTTTTCATAAATAGATGAATCTGATGTAGAATGTTTCTCTCTTTACTTTAGGCGCATGTTCCCTGCATTCAAGGTCCGAGTCAGCGGATTGGACAAGAAAGCCAAATACATTCTCTTGATGGACATCGTGGCCGCAGACGACTGCCGTTACAAGTTCCACAACAGTCGGTGGGTAGCAGGAAAAGCCGATCCCGAAATGCCCAAGAGGATGTACATCCATCCTGATTCCCCTTCAACGGGTGAACAGTGGATGCAGAAGGTGGTCTCATTTCACAAGCTGAAGATCACGAACAACATATCAAACAAACACAGTTTTGTAAGTTTACTTCTATACATTTATTGTTTATTTTAGCTTCAGAAACTTCATTTTCTTACTAAAAGTCTTCAGCTAACTAAGTAATAATATAATTCTTTCCTGAAGTAAATATGCACCCTTATGTATAGATATGAAATGTAGCAGACTATAATAAAGAGCAAGCTCGGCAGATGAAGTATTAATTTTTACTTGAAATGAAATTTGCGGCCACAAACAACTGGACATTCTCATTGTGCCTGCTCCAGAACATTCACATTTTTTATATCGTTGCGTTAGGATAAAAGCCCCAAACAGCAATTTACTTATGCCGAGGTGCTGAAAGCAAAGAAGGTGGTTTCGATTTGAATTAACTACATCATCATAATCCATGTAATGGATTAACCAACAAATGCCGCAATCCAGAAAAAGTTATTACCATTTTAGAATAGAGAGGGAAAATACCCAAATTAAAATGTGGACTTAAGGATCTATTGCTAAATTAAATTATAATTTTATATATATATTTTTTATCTTACATATTATTATATCACTTTTTATATATTATATTTGTACATATTTTTTTATCTTACACACACATATATGTGTGTAAGATAAAAATAATATGTAACATATTAATTTTATCTTAAATATAAATTAAATATATATATATAATAATGTAAAAAATAATAATGTGATAATAATTTTTTAATATTAATAATTAATAAAATAATATAATAATATGTAAAATGTTAATTTTATTTTACACACAAAATTTTGCACAAATTACAATTTTATTTTATTATGTAATTTTTACATATTATTTTTATCTTACACACACATATATGTGTGTACGTGTGTTTTGAATTGTGATTTATTTCACTGTAGATAACTTAATGTTAGAAGAGCCTTGATTAGGAAGTAAACCAATTCATTTTTTAATCATGACCGAAAAGACTGTAGCATAGATGACGACTAAAACATGATTTTTATTCTTTTTTAAGGGAACAGTTATTCAGAAACACAATTTTTTAACTGATACAACACTAGGGGTGCTAATCGCGCTCCATAGTTTTACATACGCAGTTACATTTTAGAGCAATGGAAGAATGCGGTTTTAAGCGAACAGACATCGTTTAGCAAACATGTTTAGGCGGCAAAAGAAAGTAATTAGCTGGATTGCAGGAGTATTCATAGTAAAATTTCTCGTTATCTGATTGGCTAAGAACTATACACAATACAAAAGGTTAAGATGACATAATGTGCGATTAGTTTTCAGATATGACGCAGTTCCGAAAAGGTTATTACCAGTTTTAGAATCTAGTGGAGGTAGTGCTTAAATTAAAAAGGGGAATTAAGGGGGGTTATTGCTAATTTAAAGTATAACTCAGAGTTACATATTTTTTATCTTACCTACATGTAAGTATACAGTATCGTAGAAAATTTCAAACAAAAAGATCTTAAAATTAATTTTTGCGCAAAATGCTGCTGAAAAATTAATTAATTAAAGACGAAAAGATTAAATAATTTGGAACGAATTTTTAATTCTAAATTTCAAAATAATTTTTAATTTGAAATTTTGAAATTTATTTACTAGTTTAAAATTATTTTTTTTTTTTTTTTCAAGTCTTTGAATGGGTTGGTTCAAAATTAGTTAACATTTTGGTTTATATATATATTTGCGTTCGATGGGTTGGTGGATTTGGAGTGATTGATGAAAACACTTGATGAAGAATCAAAACACAATTTATTAGCCGGTATTACTCAAGACAGTTCCAAAAACACGTTTACAGCGTCGAACAAGACAGCTTCACAGCAAAGCACTAAAGCACAGCTTCCGACTCAATCGTTCGGTCTGAAGCTAACCTCTAAACTCAAGTCACTAATACTGCACTACTCAAGATACTCCTCACGATAAAACTGCTCCTCACTATAAAACAGGCAGGTTATTTATAGCTTTTGACTTGCCTTAGAACATTCTATTTTACGTTTTATGTAAACAACATACGTTTATGGCATCTCCAATTTTGTCGCCAAATAGGCTATTTCGCTCCAAATCTGTCAACCCTGCCTTTCCTTACCATTTTCTGGCAACCCTAAACCCGCTTTGCGGAGAAGCTGTCTTACCACAGCTGGGCAAATAGCAACAATATATATATATATATGTAAGATAAAAAATATGTGAATCAAAATTATAATTTAAACTAATGGTAAAACATTAATTCTCCCTCTATTCTGAAAATCGCAATAACTTCTCTGTATTGCGTCATTTCTAGATCATTCTGTGGCCTGCGCAGCTCTGATGACGTAACAATTGGGAACTGAAACTACCATTGTAAACCAAAACTTTTCTCTTTGCATGCTTCCATCTTTCACAACTACGCACTTCAGCTTCTGTCTGTGCTGTGTTTGGACGCAATTTCGCTACGCTGCTTCCTATTGCAATAATATCAATAATGTAAACGTTCTTGAACAGGTGCGATTAGGGTGCCAAGTGATCTGTGGCCACATAATCTCTATTGGAAATAAAAATGGAATTAAAATCAGAATACTTCCTCTTCAATATAGGATAACTATATATCGACAGTGTTTCGGCTTTTTCTTTCCTCGCTTTTATTATGACACACTATATATATATATATCATAAACAGCTAGAAAAATAAATTGCTCGCTTTCAACAGGAAAATAAGTTACAAAATGCTTCACTATATTAATATTTTACCGGAAATGTTTAAATTCCATAATGGCATTCAGTTGAAGTGAACTTGTTTTTGTCTGCAACCAGAAATACTTTGCAAAGGTTTCATTTGGGTAATTTGATTAGGGTAAAGCTGTCGAGGGCTATCTGTCTAAGGAGAGAGAAGCTTTCGTGGAGGACTTTCTAAGCGAAATTGGTTCGTATACATGTTACACATACTTTTGAAAAGGAGTCAGATATAAGGAGTATTGCAAACAACAATAACCAGCTTCTAAAAGTGTAGTACAGTAACATATCAACCAGCAATGTATTTTACTGTGCATGTTCCATAACAATGAAAGCTTCCTGAGTCGATATGTTCAGAATCCATATATCACGTTGCATCGAAAACCTTCCCTATTCATAAAATACAGGTAAGAAAACGCATTTTAGAAAGCTCTATAAAATTTTAATTGAAATTTGTTATTATTGAAAGAGAAGAACAAGAATGTTTTATAGTTATAAAGCAGGTGACTAAATATAGTGTTTAAATATTGCATAATATAGCGCTAAAACACTGCTATGTTGATCCAAATAAAAGTAATTCATTTGCCGATTTTCTTATAAGGAACAATTTAATATTTTTTCTCGAAAAATTTTAATATTTTTTAAAATAGGCATACGTTGCCGAGAAAGGCTGAACAAGTTTCTGTGTTTTCGAATCGGATCCAACCGCTCCGCGACGGAAATAATGAGCAAGTTAGATTTGTAAAACTCTTCCGTATAAGACTGTAACATTTATGTTTCGAGTCAAAAATTTAAATCACAGTTTTTTAACTTTTTCACGTTAGATTTGTAAAACACTTCCGTATAAAACTGTCACATTTATGTTTCGAGTCAAAAATTTAAATCACAGTTTTTTAACTTTTTCACGTTAGATTTGTAAAACTCTTTCGTATAAAATTGTCACATTTATGTTTCGAGTAAAAAATTTAAATCACAGTTTTTTAACTTTTCACGTTAGATTTGTAAAACTCTTCCGTATAAAACTGTAACATTTATGTTTCGAGTAAAAAATTTAAATCACAATTTTTTAACTTTTTCACGTTAGATTTGTAAAACTCTTCCGTATAAAACTGTAACATTTATGCTTCGAGTAAAAAATTTAAATCACAGTTTTTTAACTTTTTCACGTTAGATTTGTAAAACTCTTCCGCATAAAACTGTAACATTTATGTTTCGAGTAAAAAATTTAAATCACAGTTTTTTAACTTTTTCACCCTATATTTCGCATTATGATGTGAAATTTCGAGGATTAAAAGCAAAAAATATTATTTAGTAAAAAAAAAAAAAAAAATCGATTATCGGTGAAAAAATAGAGATTCTCTCGAACCGAAACCAAATAATAATTTCTTGATAAGGAGAAACTTTAGAGTGTGGAAACATGTCTAAATAAGAAACATTTCTACTATTCTAAATCTCTGAGTTACCCCCTCCCTCCTTCCCCCAAAACAGTACTCTGTCCATTCAGCATTGTTGGGGTACATATTGGGATATTTCTGCTCTCCTTGTATTACACTATACCTAAATGAAGATCGTTCATGTAATTCAAACTCTGATGTAGATTTTCCAACAATTAAGAGCTATCACACCCAGGGAACAGAAGCAAATCTCGCTTCAGATTTCATTAATCTTAAACTCAACTTGCTCCACCGGTCGAAGTCTTTCACCCATAATCCTCCCCGCGCCATACATTATTAATTCGGCGCTGTTAGTCATGTGATACATTTTCCGCTGTCAAGAGGCTAAAACGGTGACCACTTATTGTGATTCACAACGAAAAGTTGGCTAAGTGAAGAAGTAAAAGGGAGAGACTGGCGCTAAATGAAAGTGACGACACAACATGCTATCCCATTTCTACTGGGAGACCGTCGAGTATGCGTGCGGAAGCAAGCACGTGACTTGGCCACCGCGGGGCCTTTTAGCCTTCGGCGGTAGTATGTCCCGCTTGGCATTAAATCGCACATCACGGCCTTGCTAGTCCGGTCTTCTAGATCGAGAACTTCGATACGATTTCATCTACCCCACGACGGTCCCCCCTTATTAGCGCGGTAGGCAGATGGCTGGATAAGTCAGTCGTCTGCTAGTGCCACAACCATGCAATTAATAGAGAATAGATTAGATTCCATCTCTGCCTTCGAATGATAGGAAGAAGGAAATGATAAAAAATATGAATTTGATAATAGTTAAAAAAGAAATACGAAAGAAGTGTGTTTTCCGTAAGCAATTGGCACGTGCGTGTGCAGCTTGTTACTAAACTGAAGAGAATCAAATCGCAACGTATAAAAGTTTCAAGTGTTACAAAAAGACTTCAAAGGCCAATGTCTTTAGTCCTTGGAGCCCGAATAATACATAATTATGTATATTTTAGTTTTAGAATGTTTCCATTAAGTTACCGGATGGAGCATTTGGGTTTATAATTATGTGGGGGTCACCTCTGCCCCCCGAATTCCTCTTTTTTTTTTATTTATTTTATTTATTTATTTATATACTTATTTAATTTTTAGTTTGAGGAGTTCATTTTTTTTTTTTTTTTTTTTTTTTTTTTTTTTTTTTTTAGTTTGAGGAGGATGTGCAACTTATCTTCGAACAGTATGTTTTCAAATCAAATTTCACCTCAACATGACCCTTTTTTGCCCCCTTAAATATGTTGCGTTTCTAGGGAGAAGAGGAAAGGGGGTTAATTTAAAAAAATCATGAATAATATCGAAACAAAAAAATATTAGAAAAGATCTAGATATTAAAAAAACCTAGACGCACCATAAATTTTTGAGACATGCGCAAATACGTTGTAGTTTACTTCGATATAATGATGGGATCAAGTCACAGCATTCGGCCCAAGGTTGAATCACAAAGAATTCATAGATGTTTGTAAATTTGCATTTTCTTTGGGGTACTTAGATTGCTGTCGAGTCGAAAGTCCTCTCGAGAGGTTGATGGTTGGGGAAAATCTGCCCCCCCCCAGAGTGTCTTCCATCAAAATTGGAACGGACTGTCTGAGGAAAGTCAAACT
This sequence comes from Stegodyphus dumicola, assembly GCF_010614865.2. Taxonomy (NCBI): domain Eukaryota; kingdom Metazoa; phylum Arthropoda; class Arachnida; order Araneae; family Eresidae; genus Stegodyphus; species Stegodyphus dumicola. The sequence goes on from NW_023315036.1 coordinate 72,712, forward strand.
GTCGTCGATGACGTACCCAAGATTATGATAGATTTTTAACGGTGCGATCCATTCCGTTTTGCAATGGTAATTCCTGAATCTGATGTCAGCTAATGTTCAGATCCTCATTGGCTCCCAAAGTGTGAGTCAGAAGATAAAATTGGTGCATCGAGAAAAATTTTCCAAGTTTTCGTTTTGTTATATAATTACGCATACTAATTAAAGATTATTAACTAACTTGGAACTATTAATTAATTTTAAATAATCCTTACACTATTTATTTATCATCATTGTATCTGCCATTATTATAAAATACTCTTCCGGAAATTTTAATTTCCTTCAGTTCTCCTCAAAATCACCGTATGTATATCGGTCGCGATAAACTGAAATGGGTATCTAAGTAAATCGGGATGCTAAATATTCGGTAAAATACTCACCTATTTTATCCTTTTGCTCATAAAATAACTCAAATATATAACAAAAAGCTTTTCGATATCATTTGTGAACAATGCAATGATAAAACAATGTTAGTATCAAATAAAACAAAATTAACACATTTCGTAATAACGGGCTAAGTTATATTATCATTTCTAAAATTATTTACTAATGACAAAATTAATGACCTAATGTTTTTACGTTAGATAATACCGTTCGGGGGTACTCCACTTACAAATACATCACTCATCTTATTTTCCGTTGTTTATTCGCCAGCATAAAATACCATTATTTCCTTCGCCTTCATTGCAAATTCGAGTAATTGTATTTTACAAAAAAAATATTAAGACTCCTTTCTATTATATTGTAAAAAAATAATTATTTGAATGGTTTACTTACCTTCTATGGTAAACAGCGCGAGGACTCTTTGTCCTGGTTTCTCAAATTCAGCTTCTTTTCTGCCTATTGAGCTTGTTGTACGGCTAAACCTAGAGTTTAAAATGAATAAACGGTTATTTCTAAATCATAAAGAGTCACACAATAGAATTTGACTGATTTCAAAGATTAAATATGGAGAACATTTATACTCTCGGAATAAGCGAAGTTTCATTTTTGAAATATGACAGCCGATATAGATGCGATATAGAAAAAAAAAGGGGGTAAGTTCTAAATCTCTCGTTCCTACTGGGCCAATTGACGAAATTCAACTTAGGATATGTATTAGATTTATATAGATCATTGTTCTAATATAGGCTATTTTGACACAAAATCGGACTTTCTCTGAAATGGCGTGCAAATGTTTTTTCCATATTTCGATTCTACGACTGCCAGACTGCCGAGTTTAAAAAAAAAATCGCACGAGGAATTTTTAAAACATTAGTACTCAAAATTTTAGCTCCTCAATGTTAATTGAATTCGATATATATTTACTAATATATCTTTTTTATTATTGAATTTACTTGATTCCTTCTTCTTCAGGATTTCGAAATTTAGACTTAATCCAAATATAACTCGCACATTTTTTATAATTTATTCTTGAAATTTGTATTTTAAATATTTTTTATAAATTTTCGAAAACATTTTGTATTATAACCTATACAACTTTTAACATCGTCTTAAAGTAGATATATTTCTAGGAAGATTATAATTTTTTATTCAAACTTTTCTGAGATATACAGGAATTTACATATTGGAGCGTTTTGAAATTTGGCATCTTTTTTCTTGAGCGATAATAACGCCAAATGTGGTTTACGCACTTTGTTAAAATTATTTGAAAGTATAAACGATGACTTTTTCTTCCCGCTCGTCTACAATGAAAAAAAGAAAAGGAAAATAGGTTGCTATATAAATTAAGAAGTTCGTCAAGTAATTAATACTTGGCGAAAACTGAAAAAAAATACGCCAAGATAAATTTTTGAATTTCTCCGTAAATTTCGCGCCATGTTTTACAAAATTTAATATTTAAGCATAATTTGAGTCGTAGAATCGAAATATGGAAAAATATTGGCATGTCGTTTCAGAAAAAGTCCGAATTTGTGTCAAAATACCTATATTAGAATAATTCTATATATAAATCTAATACATATCCAAAGTCGAGCTTTCGAGACATGAAAAACGCCCAGTAGAACGGGAAATATTGAACTGCACCCCCGTTTTTTTTTCTTTCCGCAGTGTACACACATATGTTGAAAATAAGACACAGACACATGGACATTGGTGGCCGTACTGCCTTTGCGATGTAAGGCACTTCAAACATTTTGAGGTGGCTCGAGTGGTCTATGGTAGAGAAACAAGGATTCTAAACCTCGGATATCAACTCTGGCCAAAATTGAGATAAAGCTTAGGCAAATAGTTCTCTCCTGGCCTGCCTAAATTCCAGTCCAATCCAGATTACATCATCAAACAGATCTGTGTAACAAGTAATTAATAAATTGCAGTGTTCTGAAGCAAAAGAAACGCTATGAAATCAGTAGGTACATAATTTGAACTTCGTTTCCCTCGGTCCTGAAAATCATTTTCTCTCAAAACTAATGTGATCAGCAGCGCACATTAGTTTCGAAAATGGCTTCGTTATAAAGAGAGCAGAAAAAGAAAGTAAAATTTATTGAAGCGTCATTTTTTATGAAAATTCAGTTACCAATACACTATTACAATTAGGAATACTAAAAGAATGTACTAAACTAATAATGCACTAACTAATATTCATTAGTGAAAAAAAAAAAGAGATAGAAAGAAGGCAAAGTAAAGGTCAACTAATTTATATGATAACTATCATGCAACACAGAAACCGGGAACTTTTTATTCGAAGTAAGCTTAGAGTCACTTTTATTCCCTAAGGCGATAAATTTCCTTCTATTTCAGTAGCTTAGACAGTAAACTTGAAAGTAGTTTACACAGTAATGTTTGATTATTACAACATAATATAACACATCTAGGCCATTGATGGAAGCTTTGTGCGGATTCAAAACCTGCGGCATAAATGAGAGGAATCCAAATACGTTTTACAAAAATGTAGTCTTTTTAACCCAAAATTTTTTTTAACCCAAAAGAAGCTATGAGTCTCGAAATGAGATTTTGAGTCGGTTCACTATAAATGGAGTATCGCCCTATTTTATTTTTAAAGAAATTAAATAATGAAGGATTTGTATGTAACTTCTTTTTAATTATTATTTATTTCATATTTTTTAAAACTTGAACGAATTTTTGATTAATAAATTCAACTACATGAAAGCGAGCACTGGCAACACTGTTCAAGTTAAATATTTTTATCTCCAACGAGCGAAACTGTGTCATATCGGAAAAATATAATATAACAAACATTTCTATTCGTAAAAGCAAATTTAAAGTTAATTTAAATTTTAAATTTTTTATTTAAATTATGAAATTTTTAATTGAAAATAAATAAATTATTGTTGCGAACTAATCTACAATATCATTTCAATTCTGAGAGCATATGTAAATTAAGTGCAAGTATAAAAATCCAAGAATAACTATATAATATCCAAATATTTTTAAATCCTAAAAAATTTTATAAAAAAAAAATCTAAGACTAAATTAATTTGCTTTTTACGAATAGAAATGTTTGTTAAATTCAAATTTCATTCCTTGCAGCAATGGCGCAAGGGAATTATTTAAATTTAATTTCACTTTACTATTTTTTTCTTCGGAAAAATGTAAGATATTTATCTTTCAATTTTAATTAACAACTCGGCTCTTAAAAATGATAAGTGGCTGTGGCTGGAAATAAAGTAGTCCATCCCCTAATATATTTATCTATGGTTTGCTAACATATTTTGTTGTTCTTAAATAAATTATAAAATAATCCAACTTATATAAAAAAAAAAAATATCAGCTAAAACATACCTAGCTATATTTATAAAGCACTAAAAGGACAATGTTTAAAACGTTTTATTTATCTGATATTTATCTGGCTGAGAGACAGACATCCCCGATTCTGTTGTAAGTAGATAAACTTAAATTTCAGTTCATTAATAAAAAATCATTCTATAATATTTTCAGACTTAAAATTCAACAGTTGCAGAACAAAAATAATTATTAATCATTTTATTTATTTATTAGAAGTTTCAAGGTATAAAACAACGTAACTTCTAAAACATTTCTGGCATTAACTTATGCGTGGAAGAGCAATTTTGCGTTCATTTGTATTTAACATAAATAACTACAACGTGGGGCATTGTTTGCAATATTAACTTAGTGAGGATATTTTTTCTCATTATCCTTTAGTGTTAATGACCAGAGTACTTTTTACCTTCTAAGCGCCAGATCGTTACCGTTCAGTAAAGCCTAAGTGTTTGTAAAGGCATAGTATCTCTGCGGCATGGGGGGAGGAATCTAAATATATAGCGAGTCTAAAGTCCTCTCGTGCGGTTTGGTGAAAGGGGACGGGCGTGCTCTTCCTCAAAATTTGCGGTGGAAATAGAAGTCCAACCTCCTTGAAGCTCTGGCTACCATTCTTCAATGAAATTCATAGACAAGACAACAACAAGTTACAGAGTAACAAAGATTATAAGGTATTTCTCCTGTCTGCTTAGCATGCCTTCGTAGTGTTGTGGTCTGCATGCTGGGCGCATATTCCAGAAGTCCGTGGTTCTATTCCCGGGAAGACGCTGCTCATTTTTCATCTCTTCTGCTTCGAAATAACCTAATGTCTCTACAGTGGCGCCCGAACTAAAGGGGTGGTGGATTATGATTCTCCACACCCAGGATTTGGCTATTGGGTCCCCTAAAATCCCTAGTCTCCCTTTAAAAGGGGGGGAATATATAAGGTATTTCTCCCGCTTTCTTAGTGTGCCTTCGTGGTGTAGTGGTCTGCATGCTCAGCGCGTAAGAGATCGTGATTCCCGCCAAATGCGTTGCTCATTTTTCATCTTGCCTCTTTCCAAAACTACCTAATGTCTCTACAAATCGATCGATAAAATATCACTTTCTTGGCGCTTACGCTAGATAAAATTGGATTCAACGGCAAAATCACGCAATAATTAAAAACAGCACAACTTTAGAATTTTCAACATACAATCTAGAGCGCTGGTGATAAATTACACGTACTCGAGAGTTCCGTGGTTCGAGTCCCGGCGAGAGCATTGCTCATTTTTCGCCTCTCCTGTTTTCAAAATAAATAAATAAATAAATAAATAAAATAATAACTTATTTTTCTACAGTGGCGCCCGACCTAAAAAAGGTGGTGGGAATGATTCTCCACCGCCAGGATTTGGCGATTGTGTCCCCTAATCCCCAGTCGCCCTTTAAAAGGAAACGTATGTAAGGTATTTCTCCCGCCTTCTTAGCATGCCTTCGTAGTGTAGTGGTCAACACACTCGGCGTTTATTCGAGAGGTCGGTGGTTCGAGTCCCGGCAAAGGCATTGCTCATTTTTTATCTCTTCTGCTTCGAAATAATCCTAATGACTCTACAAGATAAGCGATTTAAAAGGAATAAACACAGCTCTTAAGAATACTTATTTCTGCTTTTTAATGTAGCTGATTTAAATAGGATGTCTCATTAGAAATATTCAATATCTTTTGTGAAATTAAACTAACTGGACTCGTTAAAACCATCATGTATTTTCCTTTTCTTGTGATGAATATTTTAGGCTAGTCTTTAAAGAAATAACATAGCGAATATAAAAATACGTACGGCAACCTGCTGTTAAATTTTATATAGCGTAAAGTGCGAAGAATGTGGTATTTAATAAATAAAGTAGAGCTTTAAAAAATTAATATTAAAAAAAATTTGTTAGACATCTTACTGATTATTCATATGAACTGATTATTCATACCTGAGAAAAAGCTGAAAAAAATATAACAACGGGAGTCAACGTGCGGTGTTTAACAATAAAGTTAAAAGGACGCTGAAACCTTAACTTTTTTGGGAGAGCTGCAATGGAACACCCAAACAAAGAGCAACTTATGACATCATAAAAAAAAATTTACTTGAGGGTAAAAACACTATGAAAATTTTCGGATTGAAATCCTACCACTGAATTTATAAGCTGTCCCATGCACGAATGAAATAAATGAATAAATGAATAATATAAAGTAAAAATGGATGAAATGAAAATTCATCCACTTTTACTTCCATATACGAAGTAAAAAGGAAGTATTGTAATCGCGAAAAGTTTCAGGCAGCATATTTCAACGAAAATATCCATTTTGACCGCTATCGAATGCAATTTAACGAAGTTTTTGCGTAATATTTGTACGTAAGGACAGCATACAATACTCTTTTCCTCCAAAAAAATTATAAAACTCCTTTAAAATGAATTCCGAAGAGAATTTTTCGTGGCGTCTGTACGAACGTATGTACGTATCTCGCATAACTCAAAAAACGAGTAGCCTCAGAACGTTAAAATTTTGTATATAGGACTGCTATAACATGCAGATGTGCACCTCGTATTCTGGTTGCAATCGGCCAAACCAAAATTATATAAACGTGTGTATATATATATATCCACTCTGTTACTCGGCTCAGTGCTCTCAGTTTCTTTATTCTTATATATTTGTAAGTTGTACATTTTTTGCTTTAAAAATGATTGAATTATGCTGCTCTTAATCTTCCGGTTAAAGATTTTACGCCTTTAGTAAATCTCTATGCAATATTTTTAGAATTATCAACAATTTTAAAGTTGTTTAAGTGCCGCTAAGCCTAATAATTTTTCTGATGGCGGCAATTGCTTGTTTACATTTGAAACAGCATAGTAGTGGATTTGTTGCCAATCTAGAGAAACTTAGCTTCGCAACAACAAAGACAACGCCTTCATTTATTGTTGCGAATTAAATTATCCTTAATCCTTTAAAGAATTTTTTCGAGAAAATAAGTTTTTAGGATTTACTTCGTAATTTTTAACACAGATATTTTCAGTTTTTATGTATTTTTGCCTTGTCGCGAAGTGAGAACTGAATTAATTGAATGAGAAATACTCAATCGTCTGTGAAAAACTGTTTCTTTTTTGTTTTGTTTGCTTAATTTCTTTTAGACATCATTCTAGCTTTATTATAGTATTTGAATAGAACATGTGGCAACGATTAGATAATTCTTTAAAGGAATTTTTAAATTTTGTGCATTCTGAGTTATAATATGACGAAATATAATTCTGTTAAGTGAATCTAGAGCGCAGAGTGTCGCTATGGTAAAAAGTGAATTTTAAGAATGCATTTATTCTATTGTGGTTTATGCGCTGTCCGCGAAGTAGGTTTAATTCAATCTAATAAGCTTAAATAAAAGGCAAGAAAAATGCGTATAATTTAATATTCCGTACAAGGAAGTCATGTGGTGTACACATCAGATTTTTTTTCACGTTTTTTGAATTACGACTTCATTCATTTAACGTAACATTACATTCATTTAGCTATTCCGATGTACTTCCATATATTGTTTAGGAATATTAAGATATTCGAGAAATAATAATTCAAAATCAAACAGTGTATGCGTCTCTTTCCCTTACTTATTAATTAATTAATTCCCATTAACAATTAAGATATTATAGCTCACAATTATTTTCACAAAAATCTGCCAATAAGATAATCACAATATTTCATACAATATTACAGCACATGTGACAATTTCTTTATGCTGAATTTGAAAAGCACTAATATTGATTCAAATTTTAACTTGTAAATTAAATTTTAATTTAGGCTAAAGTTCGAAGAAAATAAGCCGAAAAAAACGTGTCTCGATGTTTCCACAATTCTCATCCCGTTGCCTTTCCACTCCAGACATGTGCGCTTCTAGCTAGCGATTATACATTTTTGAGATTGCTACGTGACCGAGCCCCTCCCGCCGCGAGTCTTGATTGGCAGAAGTTATAGCTCGCCGCTTATCAATGCGCAACAGCTTCCGTTACCATAGCGACGGTCAAAACATAACTGTCAATCATCGCCCTGGACCCGAGAACAACTGATAGTTTTTTCTTTTCTCTCTATTGCTTTTTCCTAGCGAGTTTTCTGTAACTTCTTTTTTTATTCCACTACCCCGTGTGCTGACTGAAAATTTTCACAGTGGCGGTAGAAATTGTTTTTCTTCCCATCGTTTATATTTTTATTCATTTCTTTTCTTTTAAACTGCGCCCTTATTGATTAAACTTCTTTTTTCCTTTTCCTTCAGACGAAGAAAAATCTTCTCCGGTACTACAGAGGAATCTGCCAATCGACATAATATAATATCTTACATTTAGTTTAGAAATTATATCAATATACTAAGTCCACTAATCCGGTTAAAGTTTCATTAAATTATTCGTAGTTTCTACCCCACTACGTCTAGTTAAACAAAATAACAGTTATTAGGATATTAAAAAGTACACTGGAAGTGCTTGGATTCTATCACTCCCTTTCACTAACAAGTTTATGGGATCGGTGCATTCCTAAATTTAGTTTCTGAAACCTTTTTAGCCCCAAAGGTATGTTAGTCCTGAATTTAAAGAAATTAAATAATGAGGAATCTGCATGAAAGTATGCATGTTTCTCGCATTGTGAAAAAAACTCATGTGTGCACCACATGACTTCCTTGTACGGAATATTAAATTATACGCAATTTTTCTTGCATTACAGTTAAATTTATTGGATTGAATTAAATCTACTTCGTTGATAGCGCATAAACCGTTACAGCGTTACATTTCGTTCATATAACTCACATTGCATATAAATTTATACACACTTGTACACATCCGAACACTCTTGAATACTTCATTGTTATACACTGTAGAGACATTAGGTTATTTGGATGCAGGAGAGATGAAAAATTAGCAATGCCCTCGCCGGGACTCGAACCACGGACCTCTCGATACGCGCCGAGTATGCTGGCCATTACACCACGAAGGCATGCTAAGAAAGCGAGAGATATATCTTATATAGTTATTAAAGAAAAACATAAGCAAAAGAATAAGAATTCCACATACTCCATTAGTTTTTGCTACTTCTTGTACCATTGTTTGTGCCACTAGGGTTAGTTTATGTCATCGTTTTATTGCATTTTAGCATTATAACTTTACAGCAGTTTTCAATCCAATTTAAAAACAAAGTTAGATAAATTTTAAAACTGATGTAACACACTGTTATGTGAAACTAAACGTTGCTAAGTGTAAATTAATTCATGTTTAAAAAAATCATTATTTTGGATTGATTTATAATGCAAATCCTTTTCCTGTTTTGAGTTTTATTTAATTAATAGTTATTTCGCTTAATAGTATTTTCGTTTCGTAATATTTAAAATTTGAATATCTTATAAAAAGAATTTTGTTCTTATAATTTACTAAGCTAATCCAAAACACTATTTCAATATTCAAGCAATCAACAATGGTACATAATCACCAAAAACTTAAAAGTTCCATCGACTTTTTCAGATAATAAAAAATTCCAATCTAAGTGAATTTAGAGTTCTGAATTTAAAAGCCCTTTATATTCAGAATATTACGACTAGATATTAACGACTAGATATTTGCAAATGACATTTTAATGTAGGTTCAGATTACGATATCGATAGGAAAAGACTTAGGTAGCAACACATATAACGATCAATAAATTGTATTATTCCCCAGAATTTAAAAAATCAAATTTTTAAGAATTCTCCATTTAAACTGAAGAAGAGATTGCTTATCTTATTCCGGTTCCCACTTACGTTGGTTGGTAAGTGTTTTTAGCACCGACAAACAATTCTTCTTCGTGTTACTAGTATCTCAACACTAAAACGAAAACAGACAGCCAATATCCGACACATATGTATTCCATTAGTATTAGTCATGCTCAAGCCTACAATTTAAGGTTCTCACTATCATCCAAACGATATGTTTATTTGTAATAGCAACACCTAGATGTTGCTTCGGGTAGAACAAATCCTGCGCCATTACGAAACATGGGTAAGCAGTCGACAAATTGACATCCACGGATGTCAACTATCACTACGTGACCTCCCTACGGGGGGAGATCCTTTCAGCGACCAGGCCGTGTTATCTGGTGCTGTGACAGTTGGTTCTTTGTTTTAATTGTTTGCTTATTTTTTACTTTCTTCCAGCGAATCTGGATTTCGTCTGCTGGTTCGATAACAATCATAAAATTTTTTGATTGTTAGTTTCTCAGCCAGGGGAACGAGAACGTCTTGATAGGTGCTTTCCCTTCTCTTCACATTTTGGCAGGTGCGGAATTATCTCTGACTGGTAATGAAATTTTCGCTGCTTACAAGGCAATAAAAGATTTAAAAAGTGGGTGTGTTTTTTGGATAATAGAGTCGAAGTTAACGGTCGTCTGCAAATTAAGCCTTTTTATTTATTTTATTTTTTTTTTTTTTAAAGTACCGGAATAAAGGTTTGTCTTTGATAAACCGTTATACGAATAAATAGACCTTCCAAATGAAATCTCGGGATAATCTAGTTGAAAACATTCTTTCCGGCTGATGATATTTCTCAAGAAACGCCCAATCCTGTTTCTACGCAAGCCATAGGTTATACGAACATCCTAATAGATTATCCGAATTAAAAAAAATAAACTGCACTACAAATTAATCTTCTCTCAATAATTCAGAACTCATACTTATTATGTTATCCTATTTAATCTAACGCGCATGATGGCTCTGACTTGTAAAAGTTGGCGTAAACAAGTCTAATGGCTAGAAGCGCTCAACATTAGCGAAATCTAAAGCCTCATTCAATTGAAACATTTAGTAAACGTTAGTCATGATACGTCATCAGTTGCGATTGATTTTGCTGTTTTGGTATTCAATTGAAACACTTTGAGCTCGCGATTGATCGTTCGCGTAGCGATCACTCCGAACCCATCATTCATAATCAAGATAGCAACGTGGCCTTCAAGCAGACAAATCACGCTCTAAAATAACCTTTCAAAACCTTTCCTTAAACACCACTACCTTTTATCTCATTTGAAAACTAGCTTATTAACATTCTTGCGCTAGCTTATTAACATTCTGGCGAGAAAGCGTCGCTGAAAACGAGAATCAAAGGAAAGTTGCTTTAAAATAAAATTTAACTGTTAGATAAATTAATTCCCCCAAAACTCTTAAAATGTAACAATTTGCGAAAATTATCCTTTTTTGCCTTTATTGAAACACAAGTCTTTCAATGAAAGCAAAAAAAAAAAAAAAAAAAAAAAAAAAAAAAAATTAGTTAAATCAACACGAAAATATGACTAATTTTTTTAACAGGCAGTCAAATCAATCGAAAATGTAGCAATTTCTTTTGGAATAAATTTGGTACTTGTGTGTTAGCGCAACCATCTTGGCGATTTTTCTCAAAAAAAAATTAATAAATAAATAAAAATTAAATAAATAAAATTGGAAGGAGGAGGAAACATACGTACATGTATATTTTACGTTTTAACTAGGGTTTTATCCCCAAAATCAATCAATATACCTGCTCGCAAGGGCATTTTGGTTTCTTTTGTTCTAATGAAAACTTTTTACCAATTTCTTTGACTATATTCAAAGCAATTGCTCCTTTTAACGACTTTTCTGCAAAATGCTGTAATCCTGCAGAACTTTTACTGCAGTTTCTTGCATTGAACACAAATTCAACGACTGGATATTTAAAATAATGTTTAAGATTTTAAAAATAATTCACGATTTGACTACCATAACTGTTCGAATACACTAAAAAGAATGTATATAAAAAAATACTAATATTGCTTGTTAAGAGCAAAGAACTATTTAACTTATGACTGCCTGAAAAAGCTGTTATGTACATTGTTACCAGAGTTTGTGGCATTCTGAAAATTCGGCGTCTTCAACCGCGATGGTTGAACTAATACGTAAGTACTATGTATTTTGAGGATGGCATAAATAACAAATGAACTTATTTATCTGTTAAAATTATATTTTATTATGTTTGATTTGCACACATTTACAGGTAAAAGAATTTTTTACATGTATAACAAACACTGAGGAAAATTAATCTAAAAAAACCGACGAATTATTATTTTTAATATACCATTTGAAGTTTCGTAACTAAAATAGATTCCGAAATTATTAACTCTTTGCGGCACAGTGTGTCCGGTCTGGACACACCTAAAAATTTCCTTCTGTACGCGCAGAAAAAATGAATGAAAAAGGATTTATAGGTTACTATAGGTTAGTCTGAACCTTCTTTATTTATAGTAGACGGCAGCTCAACACAAACCAGTCCATATATTTTAGCCATGTTTAGTTTTTTAAGACCCTCATTTTTTAAAGAAATCTTTCAGATTTTTTTTAAGGATATAAAAGGAATTGTCTGAAAAGAAATTTCTATGTTATTTTTTTGGCTGTATGCTAATCTCCTTATTCTAATAATAGCTTTAAATTTTTACCTTGAAATCTTGCCTAAAATCAAACGGCGAACCCTAGGTGTGCTCAGAATGGGTCTCACCGATCATCTAGGACAACTGAGAGTCTGTATTCTTTGTTTCTCCGCATCTCATCGGTCATTTCATTGACAACAATGCTCGTTTCAGCACTCTTTTCAAAGCTCTACTCAATTAGTGTGCCACTTCGGGCACATCCACAGAATTAAAACGATAAGGGCTATCGTCACAAAATTTTACTTGTGTACTCCTCTAGGCCTAAGTAGACTGCCTACCTTTTTTTTTTTTATTATCAAAACTCCGACTTTAAAAGGTAGCGTGCCGGAAAGGGTTAACTGAAAAATATTTGCACTTTATTAATATTTATTATATTCCGGCATATATTTTTTCATTTAAAATAATTCATTAAACTTTTAGTTTAGTATCTCTATTTGAAAGTCTTTGATACTTTATTTCTTAAATTTTATTCATTTATTTATTTTAGTTTTAAAATTTGGAGATTTGTAAATTCGCACTAGAGAATAGAGCTGATTTGTCACTAGACTATTTACTAACGATGTTTTCCAGCCATTATGTATAATGTTTTCCATTCATGTATTGTGCCTAAAATAAAAACGAAGGGAAAAAATCTAAAAGGTTTCAGATTTTAACAGTGGCCCAGAAGGGTTTGTTATGGTTTTCTAAGCTGTCGATGAGCTCACAATCTACCAATCTGTTATCTCATTCACTCCTACTAATCCATTTCTTTTTGTCTTTTTAGCATTATTATTAGGCAGCATTTTCTTCGCACTTATGCCAAATACAATTCAACAGCAAAATTACAAAAATTTTAAAGGCAGCATAGCAGTATAATTTTTGATGCAGCTTTAATTTTTTTTTCCTTATATCTTTTCTCAGTTCATCATTTATGTATTCAGTTTTCTTACTGAGAAGATTTTACAAAACCCTTTTTTTCGGGGGGGGTATTATTAACGTGTATGTTATGTGTTTTTATGTGTTTAATCTATAAGGTATTTCTCCCCGCCTTCTTAGCGTGCCTTCGTGTTGTAGTGGTCTGCATACTGGACGCATATTCCAGAGGTCCGTGGTTCGATTCCCGGGAAGACGTTGCTCATTTTTCATCGCTCCTACTTCGAAATAACCTAATATCTCTACAGTGGCGCCCGAACTAAAAGGGTAGTGGATTATGATTCTCCATACCCAGAATTTGGCGACTGGGTCCCCTAAAATCCCCAGTCGCCCTTTAATAGGGGAAATATATAAGGTATTTCTCCCGCTTTCTTAGCGTGCCTTCTTGGTGTAGTGTTCTGCACGCTCAGCGCGTAATTGAGAAGTCGTGATTCCCGCCGAATGCGCTGCTCATTTTTCATTTTGCCTCTTTCCAAAACTACCTAATGTCTCTACAAATCTATCGATAAAATATCACTTTCTCGGCGCTTACGCTGGGTAAAATTCGATTCATCGGCAAAATCACGCAATAATTATAAACATCACAACTTTAGAATTTTCGACATACAATCTAGAGCGCTGGTGATAAATTTTTTATTCATTTATTTTTCCCCCGTGCAGTGCTAGCTTTGAAATCGTTTATCAATCAAAAATTCGTTAAAATTTTATGGATTGTGAAATAGATAATAAAATAACTTACGAAATTCAAAATTGGGCTTCCTGGTGCCGATGTTCGGGTGGAAGACTACGTTATTCAAAATTGGAGGATTTTTTTCACGATGTGAGGAACACGCATACGTTTATGCATATTCTTCATTATTTAATTTCTTGAAATATAATACAGAGAGATAATATCTGAGAGCAAGAATTTAAGAAGTGATAGAATGCATTTTCAAAGCAAAATGCCGTTTCAAGATTACATCCCTTTTGGGCTAATAAAAGGTGATCTCCCGTAAATTTCAAAATCTGTTCATGTGAATCCCGGATGAAATCTCGTTAAAATGAATGTTTAAATCTAATATTATGAGAGATTAAATGGAAACCAGTGACACAACTTTGAAGTAAAAATAAATTCCCGAAGACGAGTCACATTTCTCAAAAATCAGGCAAAAGTCGGAGACCTAGCAAACAGTAGGAATTCATTTTACGTATGTTTGATGGTTTCAGTGAACAAAAGCTTGAGGTAGATACTTTTCATCGCATGGAATGTAGAGATGACCCTCTGTGATTCATTCACCCACATTGCATGTAGATTGCATGTAGGAAGAATAACATTAACAGAAGATATTTCTGTTCCTACATGGTTCGTGGTAACAAACGATTTTAATTCTAGATCCGTACACAAAAGACAACCCTATTTCTAGCAAACATTTGCTTTCCTGCTATGTGACAATCGGGCTGAGTGAGTTGTGAATGGAACCGTTAAATTACGTTTTGGCTACCCCCTGCCGTCTATAGCAAGTCTATCGTGACGGCGATTATTACTGTGTCTCCATTCCTCTTTTTGGCTGTGTTTTCTTCTGCCGGGCAATTATCGTCGAGCAGTGAATGTAGTGTTGTGTCTCCCGTACGATGCCGTCTCAATTTGCAGCCGCGAATCGAACCAGTCAAGGATATGATTCGCGAATTAGCACTCGCGGAAGACGTGACCACTTTCCGAATTGATTTCTTCGATTGCCAAAATTTTGAATCGCGCTGATCGCTCAGAACTCAATAAAAAAAGAACAGAAAAATAAAAATATCCCTTTTAATTTCCCTTCTCTTGCTACTCAATGAAGCAAATGCTTCTCGAATTAATGGTATATTATCTTTAAGGTACGTCATCCAATAATTAGAGGAAATTGATCGCGTAATTAAGAAAAATTTTATTAAAGCATCTTTCTTCTTTCTTGTCACGTATTTATTCTTTTGTAGTTGCTTAAATAAATAGTTCTCATGCACATGGACAAGTCTACTATTGCTTTTCGTAACAGACCGAATGCGTAAACAACGGATGACAGCTTGATAAAACTTATTTTTACCAAAAGAATCACTTGACAGTGTACAAAACAATACCACAGTTTCGCGTATAATTTCACTCAAGTTGATTACGCGTATGCAAAATTAGTAACAGTATGATTTCAAGTGCTGTCTGTAATACTTACAAACAAATAAATTTGCACACTTCTCATGCGATATTTTAATAGATTTGCGTTTATTTTGATACGATAGTTTTTTCACAGCAACACTTTCAAGTGTTTTCCAAATATATGCTAGACCCCCCTTCGGATAATAATGTCTTCCTATGACACTTAAGAACTGTTTTGGAACAGCTTTATCCGAGTGATGCAACGTTAGACTTCTCTATCGTTTCGATTAAGCGGAATTTAACTGTGTTCTATTAATAGGTCAATTCCGAAGACGTTCTCGTGATTTTGTTTATGTTTCACTGTGCATTTTCAGGTATTCTGCAAGAAATACCATACCACTCAAGAGTTATAAGGTATTTCTCCCACTTTCCTAGCGTGCCTTCGTGGTGTAGTGGTTCTGCACGCTGGGCCGGTATCCAGAGGTCCGTGGTTCGATTCCCGGCGAAGACGTTTGCTCATTTTTCATCTCGTCTGCTTCCAAAAATCCTAATGTCTCTACAGAGTTTCCACTTGTCGGATTCCCCCCCCCTATTTTGTCGAAAACCAATTCAAGCCATAATTCTTTATTTGTCAAATATGGCGCATAATATGATGCTTAAATGTAAACTTCTGTTAATTCTTTAAATGTCGAACGGAAACATTAGTCCGCCAGCTATAGCACATTAAAGTAGAGCCATATTATACAGATTCAAAACCTTTTAATTTTGCTGAATTTTTATCTGTCACATCGTAAAATAATCGAAAATTTTTTTTTTTTTTTTTTTTTTTTTTTTTTTTTTTTTTTTTTTTTTCCCCACGAAAGTTAAAAGCAGGAAACTTTTGAAATTGTGTGCCCAGAAGGTTAGTCTTGAAACGGCATTTATCGTTGAATCATCATAAACGGCTAATCACTTTTCAAATTGTTGCCAACAAATATGATCGCCCTGTGTTATATTTAAAGAAATTAAGAAATGAAGAATCTGCACGAATGTTGAGTATACATATTTCACGCATTCTAAAGAAACCACGGTACCTAGAGCCATCATATTTTGAATAACCCGAACATGCGCATCTGGAAGCCCTAATTTTGAACTGCGAAAATTTTTTTAATTATATATTTCACATTTTGAAAAAAAACTTAACGATTACAAAGGAAGCAGTGGCAACACTCTAAGGAAGAAAACATTTTTATCTCTAGCGCGCGAGACTGTCTGTCGGAAATTCTAAAGATATGCTGATTTTAAATATTTTGTGAGTTTACCGTTGAATCGAATTTTATGTGGCGTAAGCATCAAGAACGTAATATTTAATAGATTGAAGTAAACACATAAACGTTAAGACGGAAAAAGTTTTGTAAAGCCATCCGAGTAAGTAAACTGAACATTGATATGATGAACCGAATAAAGTAGGAAAATATATGCCAACACTAAACGCTGCATCGGGAATTTTAAACGTATACTGCTATTCTGCTTTTAAAATTTTCTAAATTCGCTGTTGAATTGTATATGGAGTATGTGCGAAGGAAACGATGCTTAATAATAAAGCTAAAAAGACTGTGAAACTGACCTAGTGGTGTGATAAAGTGAACTAGTGGAAGTGAGTGTAACAGCACACAGGTAGACTAACAGCTCAACGAAAGGGTAAAAAACATTAACAAACTTTTCTGTACGACCATTAAAATGTGAACCTGTCAGATTTTTTTTTCTTTTTTTCCTTTGTTTTTATTTTAGGCACAATATATTGTGGCTTAATTTTTTATAATGGCTGAAAATCGTCGTTAGTAAATAGTCTAAGGATGAATCTCTTCTATTCTCTAGTACGAATTTACAAATCTGCAAATTTTAAAACTGAAAGTAAATAAATAAATGAATAAAATTTAAGAAATAAAGTATTAAAGACTTTCAAATAGATATACTAAATTAAAACTTTAATGAATTATTTTAAATGGAAAATATATGCCGTAATATCATAAATATTAATAAAAAATTTAATTAAATTTAGTATATTGAAAAATAATAAAATACAAATATAATACAAATAATAATACAATAATAAAATATATACAAATAGTAAAATAAAAAAAATTTTTATTACTATTTATGATATTACGGCATATAATTTTCCATTTAAATAATTCCATTAAAGTTTTAATTTAGTATATGATATTACGGCATATATTTTTCCATTTAAAATAATTGATTAAAGTTTTAATTTAGTATATCTATTTTGAAAGTCTTTAATACTTTATTTCTTAAATTTTAATTCATTTATTTATTTACTTTTAGTTTTAAAATTTGCAGATTTGAAATTCGCACTAGAGAATAGAAAGATTCATCCTTAGACTATTTACTAACGACGATTTTCACAGCCATTATAAAAAATTAAGCCACAATATATTGTGCCTAAAATAAAAACAAAGGAAAAAAGAAAAAAAATCTGACAGGGTTCACATTTTAATGGTCGTACAGAAAAGTTTGTTAATGTTTTTTACCCTTTCGTTGAGCTGTTAGTCTACCTGTGTGCTGTTACACTCACTTCCACTAATTCACTTTATCACACCACTAGGTCACTTTCATAGTCTTTTTAGCTTTATTATTAAGACAAAATTTTTATTATGACGAAATTTCAAATGGTACATTATAAATAATTATTCGTCGGTTTTTAGATAATTTTCCTCAGTGTAAAAAATTCTTTTTCTTGTAAATGCGTGCTAATTAAATACGACAATCCCAAAAATACATAGTACTTGCGTATTAGTTCAACCATGCCTGTAGAAGACGCCGAACTTTCAAGAACGCCGCAAAGTCTTGAAACAGCGCGCATTTTTGTGTAAATAGTTACGTTGGTAAGGAAAAAATTCACTAAAAGCGATTTAATTTTTTAAGAAATAATAATTAGAAATTTGACAACTGCAACTTTTATCGTACTTAAGCAAAAATAATATTTTTCGGAAAGGGGCTTTCCTATTTTCCGCAACACTTCATACATTATACACACTTTTTTCCCTCCTCACAATATTCACGCGCAATAAGAAGAAGCTTAAAACAATTTGCTGCAGCATAAATAAATAAATATTATACACGGAATATATATTTACATAACATTTATATTAAACAGCCGTGCAAATGATGCAAGCAAGGTAGATAAAAAAAAGCCTGAATGGACTTTTTTTCGAGATTACCACCTTCCTTGTAACTCCCAATCATTTTTCATTTGTTTCTTTGTTCTATAGCTTGAAAACGAGAAACGCACATACGTACATGCACCATCGGGCTTGAACCATCTGTCAACGCGCAAGAGACAGAAACCTCATTAAGTATTCATGATGTTATTTAGATTCAACCGTAGCACTGTGTTTGTATAAGTGAAAACGGAATGCATATATGCGTCTGAATTGTTAGAAAGAAAAAAAAAAACTGAGAAAAAGTCAGAAGAAGCGAAAGAACAGGAACACAACCAGTTATTCTTTTATGTGACGTAATGAGCGAAAATAAACAGTCAAAATAAATGCGGTCGTGGCACTCTACGCGTTGCTGTTAAGCGATATGGTTGGTACGGATACAAAATGCAGATTGAAAGAGATTGCTATTTTGTATATCTCTTTAAAATGAAACTGATGGAGTTTTCCGTTTGCTCTTCAAAATTAGCATAAGTTGTTACCGAAGCAGACGAGTTTCCATAGAAAAGTGTTTTGCTTGGTTTTGAATTGAATGTTAAAACACAATGAAACGCATGCAGGCAGTTTATTTTTATTATGATATTATCTAATCTGCTTTAAAATGAGCAGAATCTAGCTTTTCTTGCTCAATCTCCGTGGAAAAAAGTACTGAACTTCAGTTTATTCGGTTAAAATAACCAATTTCAGTTTTTCAAAATGCGATATCATTGATTTACTCAAAAATTAAATATCCACAAAATTTGGGGGGGGGACGAAACCAAAGTGTTTAATTCTGGTGAAAATAAGTAAGAAGAAAATTATTCATAATACATTATAATGAAATTATTCGTAATGTAATGAAGAAAATTATTCGTAATACATTATAGTTATTCTGATGTATACATAATTCGTACACATCGGAATTAAAACGTTAAGTATTAAAATAGAATTTCAATAAATTTATGCTTCAAAACGAAGGTTTGAAAAAAGATTGAGGAAAATAAATAGGATGAAACAATGTGTTGTTTACGTTAAAAACATTTAAAAAAATCTGATAGGAAGACCACATGATTTTCCTTGTATGTTCTATTGAATTATACACATTTTTTGCTGCACTACATTTAAAATTATTTCACTAGACATATATTTGTCTGTAATCAAATCAATCAAAGTTCAACTGTCATTTCGCTGCAAGGCAAAAATATAAAAAACTCAAAATATCTTCATTAAAAATTTTAAAATTTACCTGAAACACCTAAACAGAAAAACCTAAAAGACCAAATACAGCTAAAAACGGTAAACAATTTTCTTTTTTTGCAATTAAAATTAGTTTCTGAACCAAAACAAGCAATTCAGTCAGATGGCAGGAAGAGGAAATTTTCGGTGCACAAAATTGCAGTTGACTTTCGGTCCCACTGGGTAAAAAGGCACTGAAAATGGTGCACCAGCTGACTTTATTCAGTACCCTAATATGAGTTTCAAATGCAAGGAAATGGCGGTCTCTTTGAGCCTAGCGCCACTTTTAAATTGTTGATAATTCTACAACTATTGCACACGTAGGCACCTGGAAGTCCTAATTTTGAATTTCGAATTTGTTTTATTATCTATTTCATATTTTTTAAAACCTCAACAAATTTTTTATTAGCAAAAGTCAACGACTTCAAACGAGCAGTGGCAACACTGTACTAATAAAACATTTTTATCTCCAGCGCACTAGACTGTCAGTCGAAAATTCTAAAGATATTCTGTTTTTAAATATTTTCTGAGTTTGCCGTTGAATCGAATTTTATATGCGTCAAGAACGTGATATTTAATAAATGAAGTAAACACACAAAGTATTAATAATATCTGCTTATAACAAAAGTTTTTCGATAAAAAACGTTCTTAATAAAGTTACCAGGAAAAAAGCAGTACCTTTAGTGCGTGTTGTAATCACCACTCAAATCTATGATTTTCTGCTAATCTATGATTTTCTATGTTTTGGTAGTTTTTCAAGTTCGGCCGAGAAATTTGGCGGCCACGAGTCCCAAAAACTGATCCAACATCATTTCAGATGTCCTGTGCAGAATAGAAGATAGCATCAGCAAGATCTAGTTGCAGGTGGAAAAAAAGGTAAAAGTCTGAAGGAGCGATGTCGGGGCTATAGGGTGGGTGTGGCAAAAGATCCCATTCGAGTCCGTACAGAGTCCAACCGATGATTGTAAACACATGTGTTCAGGCCAGATACAGCCAGCATGGTCTTTTCGTTAGTCAAACTGCGCTTTGCGATGTTGCCGACGGGCTCACCGAGCGCAGACCAACCCCCCTTTTCGACATGTGCTGTTGAAGTAAACCCACTTTTCATCATAAGTGACGATCTGGTCCAGAATTTTGTCCCTGCGTTGGTATTCGAATAGATTAGTGCAGGCCCAAATACGTCTGTCCTTATCTGCTAGAGTCAGCTCATGCGGCATCCAGCGATTGAACCTGTACGCCAAGTTTATGCGATGCATAGCACAACTCATGGACATGGCACTAACGTCTAACTCCTTAGCAAGCTATAGAGTGGTTGCGTACTGATCTTCTTCAACAAGTTCTCGCAGGTGGGCCTTATCAACATCAATACCGCAGCCACAGTGCTCTGTTCTTGAATGCCATAGTCCTTGTTTGAACTTTTGGTACCAAACCTTCACAGTGTCAACATTAGTACCTTAAGCTGTACACATGATTTGGTGACATTCTGTAGCTGAGTTTTTGCAATAGAACTACTCGAAGTAAATGGTGGTTCTAATGGGGTAGCGGGATAGTTCCATTTTAGACACCTCGTACTTAATGATAATGATATTTTTTTTACAAATTTCACAACACAGTGTTTGTTCTAAAGCGAGTCTCTTTCTTTCAAATGACAAAAACCGTTTGACAAAGTATAATTAAACATGACAACGCGAACCGTTTGCGCAGACGATATTTGCTGTGGCGGGAAACTCGTTAAAACCCAATAAAAAGAGAGAAAAAAAAAAGTTTCGTAAAGCCATGTTAGTAAAACACTGATATATGCCAAAGTATATGCCAACACTTAACGCTGCATCGGGAATTCTAACCGTATACTGTTATGCTGCTTTTATAATTTTTGTAATTTTGCTGTTGAATTGTATATGGCGTAAATGCGAAGAAAATGATGCTGAATAGTAAAGCTAAAAAGAGAAAAAATGGCTTAGAAGTGAGTGTGTAAGAATTATGTTAATTTTATTAACAGTTAAATTTTAAGTTCCTTTCCTGTCAAATTCTTAACTTCAACTCACTACTTCCGGCCAGAACGTAGTTTTGGAATCTTGCTGAATATTTAATGATGAGGAGCGGTATTTAAACCACGAAGTTACTTACTGAGTCGGAGAGAATCAGAGTTTCTGATTTACGCGCGTCTGCCTTTTTCGCCACTCTCTCTCTCTCTCTCTCTCAAAGCTTTTATTTCGCTCGGCCGTACTCAGGCCCTTGCTAAGCTTCGTAGTCAAATAGTAAGTTAAGGGGACAACTCGATTTGAATCTTGATAGCTTAGGCTATACTTCTTTAGTTAATCTTAGTTTTAGTTGAATTCTTAGTCTCTTAAGTTCAAGCCCGAGTGAGGGCTTTGTTTGTACACTCCCAGGCGGAGTTTTGTTAAATCTTATTGGAATAATAAAGGGTTAGTTACCGTTCTATGTTGTTGTTTCTTGTCCCTCGAACTTGAGCGATTATTCGCTTATCAGTTCTTAAGATTCTTCACTTCCAACATTAACTTAGAATTACAATGTGAGGAACTCTACAAGTGTAACAGAAGAGTGGTAGACTGCGACCTCGAGGAAAATTTAAAAAAAGCCTTAAAAAATCATTTTAGGAAACCGTTAAAATCTGAAACTTTTCCTCTCTCCATTTCGTATTTTTTTTTTTTTTTTTTTTTTTAAAGTCCAAAGGGATTTGAATCCCGAAGGACTATTAGTTTCGTTTTGGCATTTTGCGTCGGACTCATAAATGTCGGTTCACTTTTCAAACTGTTGCCACAAAATGTTAGAGTCCTGCATTATATTTGAAGAAATTAAATAATGAAAAATCTGCATAAATGTATGTATATTTCTCGTATTGTGATAAAACAACAACGGTACATAGAGTCATCGAATTTTGAATAACGTAATCCTCCAACGAATATGAGCATGTGGAAGACCAAATTTGAAATTTGAAATTTGTTTTATGATCGATTTCCTATTTTTTAAAACTTTGACGAATTTTTGATTAACAAACTCAAGGATTTCAAAGCGAGCAATGGCAACGTTGTGCAGAAAAAACATTTTTATCTCCAGCGCGTGAGTCTCTGTATCGGAAATTCTAAAGATATGCTCGTTTAAAAACTATTTTGCGATATTGCTGTTGCACTGGATCTTATGGTTTAAGTGCGAGGAACATGATATTTAATAAAGAAAGGTAACACACAAAATGTTAAAAAACGCCCCTTTGGACGTAATTTAAAATCTAAAACATTTCAGATTTTTTTTTTTTTTTTTTTTTTTTTTTTTTTTTTTTTTTTTTTAAATGAGGAAAGCATGAAGGTAACTAATTCAAAGAATTTTTGTTTTCTTTTGTTGTGAAAGGGAGATACATTCTGAGAGAGCATAAGCAATTTTATTTCTTCTCTGTCGGTCGCATACAAGTTCTTGAAGTAAATAGTACTTATTTATGCGAGATGTGGATATGGATGTGTTGTTATCAGCCCCATAAACTGACACCCATACACACGGAACCCGACTTCGTTGTGCTAAACTATTTTACCATTTACTGACATCTTTCCTTTCACAGTTTGTAAATTTAAAGATGGAGCCGTATATATAAAAGATCCCCGTTAAAATCTGAGCTGTATCAGGTCGCAAAATGTTAATTCGCTCCGATGTCTATGGTAATGTAAGACGGAAAACCATCGAATTCTCCCTCCACGCTTAGCATGATTTCTACCTCGAACTGACTATGTCTTTAGAATACCTACAACTGACTTTTTTTTGCTTTCACTACTTTCCGCTCTTCTGTATAGTTTTTACTTAGTTCTTTACAGGTAGAACATTGCCTCCGTCAATGTTTTCATCTCCAGCTGGCTCTTTAGGTTATTCCAGCTTTCATTGTGCTTTGTGTAGTTAATTTCCGTTATAAACTGCTGATTTCTTCCCGTTTATCTGGAACGATTATTCAAAAAGATATCAACCAACCGGTAGGGCGTAATAAAATCTTTCAGAATTGTTTTAATGCATAATTAGCATATATACAGACTTGTACATATTGAGATTGTTCAAGAAGTAAACTTTCCAAGGAGAAAAACTCTCGGCTTCCTTGGCTTCAATTTTACTTCTCTCGTTGTTCCATATAGCGTGTGGAATATACATACATATTCCATACAGCATTTGATGGTCGTACGTATTTCAAATACTTCTTTTTGTTTCTTTTTATTCGCAATGAAGTTCTTTTAACTCGACCATCTAGAGCAACAAGTGAAGCCATTTCTAAACTTTTCAAGGCATTTTAATTAAATAATAACTCCAAATGTCATGGCAAACTGTTTTCACATTTACCGTTCTGTTAGACAACTGGCTAGGTTTATTTTACGAACGTTAATCTTTTTTTCACAATCACCGGAAAATATACACCTGGAAAGTAAAGGTTTCGTGATGTTCTCCGCACGATTCAGTGTGAGTCGTAAAACCATCTTTACGAGACTTCTGCGTGGAATGGTTGGATGCTTATCGGAAATCAAATAATGAACGAAGAGGGCGGAGTGATAGGATGGGAACAGACGATGTGTGTGGTATCCCGAACATGCGAAGAACATTTTCTTTGTTTGGTGGCTAATATCTCTTACTCGAAATCATCGAATGTTTCTCGAATACTAATTGAAATTTAATTACCACAATTAGAAAAAAAAAATTCAATTTAGGAAAATTTTAAAAAAATAGAAGGCACTATAGAGACATTATGTATTTATTTTTTTTTAAGCAGGAGAGATGAA
The DNA here is from genome assembly GCF_010614865.2 of Stegodyphus dumicola. Classification (NCBI taxonomy): domain Eukaryota; kingdom Metazoa; phylum Arthropoda; class Arachnida; order Araneae; family Eresidae; genus Stegodyphus; species Stegodyphus dumicola. Next base: position 97,138 of record NW_023315036.1, read on the forward strand.
AAATGAGCAATGCTCTCGCCGGGAATCGAACCACGAACCTCACGAATACGCGGCGAGTTTGCCGACCATTACACCACGAAGGCATGCTAAGAAGGTGGGAAAAATACTTTATATATAAATATATATAAATATATTTCCATTCGCCCTTACAAAGGGCGAATGCAAATTAGGGGACCCAGTCGCCAAATCTTGGTGGTGGAGCATCATCATCCACCCCATTTTTTTAGTTCGGGAGCCACTGTAGAGACATTAGGTATTTTTTAAAAGCAGGAGAGATGAAAAATGAGCAATGCCATCGCCGGGATTCGAACCACGAACCTCTCGAATACGCGCCAATTGTGCTGACCAATACACCACGAAGGCATGCTAAGCAGGCGGGAGAAATACCTTAAAACATCATATTGCTTATAACATTACTAGAAAGCCCAGCGGTCATACGAAATGACCGCTGTTCTAGAAATTATAAATTGTAATTAAAATGATTTGTGCAAAGGTGTCTGCTAATTCAAACTGAATTACCCAGGGCAAGCGGCGAGGACGCCCCTTTGCTTACTGCCCCACGGGGTTTGGCTTTCTACTTGCTTAAGCAAGTAATTGCAAAACACTGGCGGTACATTTCTTAAGAGCCACCGCTAGCTCAATAAATAAAGGTGATTTAAATAATAAAATGTTAATTCACATGCCAACGATCTCTTTGTACACAACATTTCTTATATAGATCTTTCCATCATTTTTAAGCTCGCCTTGCAGAGGACCATCCATTATTTTTAATTTTACGTCTGTTCTTTCACGAACTCTTGAACAGGCAACCTAAAGTTCACCGTGTCCAATTCCAGGCTCAGGTAAATAAAGCCAACACGCTTAAGCGTTTGGCCCTGAGACTTATGGATGGTCATAGCAAAGGCAAGTTTTACAGGAAATTGTCTACGTCTCAATTGAAACGGCAACCCTGTGCCGTGGCAACTTCACCCCATTGTTTAGTACAGTTACGCAAGCAACTAATAAACTATCGGCGACAAACAGACACTCAAGCCGCATATAATAAAGGTATTTATTTATTTCATTTTATTTGTTTTTTCATCGTTGCCGGTTGCATATTTCCGAATTCTATTATATACAGATGTTAAATTTATTTATTAAATGTTAAATGCACATGATCTTGTATTTTTAATTCTTCCGGCTTAGCTTTCTCATAATATTCGTCACGGTCTGCAATGCATGGAGAATACAACAATTTACAGTTACGCAAGAGCAACCAATAAACTATCGGCGACAAACACTTAAGTCGAATATATATAAGATGATATATATATATATAATTTATTTACTAAATAATATTGATTAATTGATTATATTATCTCCTAAGTTTAATTAAAGTAGAATTATCTTAAAAGAGTGAATCCATACTAGTAAGTTATATTTTGAAAGATGTTTTGAAGTAACTTGAAAGTAAAATATTAATAATGTTTTAACGGGGACTGGAATTAAATCAAAATTTCAATTGTAAATAGAATAAATTAAAGGCAAGAATTAAATTAAATGCATGTAATCACTGTCATTGATCGTAAATTAGTTTAAATAAAATAAATTTGTAATTCTCTATATATATAGAATTACAAAATAATGCTTTTGAAAACGAAACTCAAACATGTCTAGTTATTTTGACACATTAAGCTGCAGAACACATTATCATTAAAGACATAAGGTAAGAAATTTAGAACTAATATTTCACAAAGACCAGAAATTGAAATTCAAAATTCATATTTTTCAAATAATCATAGAAATGCAATAATAAATTTAAAAAATTTTAAAATCAAAACATTTCAAACAAGCAAAACCCCTCTTCAAAAGTAATGAAATTAAAAGAAAAATGAACAAAAACAGAAAAGGAATTCAGTCAATCTCAATGTCACTTCATCAGGCGGGAGGAACCTTAAAATTAATTGAAATCTCTCTTCCATAAAAATCCTCGTTTTCTATATCCAGAATCAGCCGATGAACCATTTCGATGTATTTAAATTATAATTATAATAGTTCATCCGAAAATTCTGACCCTTGAAAATTTATAATTATAAACATTAGAATAATCTTAAATAAAGAGAATTCTATCCCTTTAAAAGAATTGAAAACGAAAGTTAAAAAACAAAACTTCAGTGAAAATTTTTTAAAATTTAAATATGAATCTTTAAACAGAAAATTCAATGAACTATGATGCAGTTGAAAAACCTATTTAGAACATGCAAAACAAAATTAAGAACTCCCTTTACTCTGATTAGATGCTAGTTTAAATTTGATAAGCGATACAGAATGGTTGGTTTGGTTTATTGGTTTATTTAATTACGGCAAAGCACACTATAGCTACCTGCCTAAGGGAGGGAGGGATGCCTTCGTGAAGGACTTTCTAAGGGAAACTGGCTCGTATACACGTTACACATGGGGAAAACCACGAAAACGCCCAAGCAGCCAGCCCGTTCGCGGGATTCAAACCTCGGACCAAACTACCAGTGTTCAGCGGCTTTACCGCTCGGCCGCTGGTGGACCCCCGATACAGAATGATACGTACATGTTTGCCATCTTGGTTTCTTTGGCGAAACCAAAAAACCTTGATAAGAAATTAATCGCTCAAAAGGCTAAAATCTTGTATGTAAATGTAAGTTTGAAATGAAAAGGAAAACGTTAAAGTATTTCAAGGAAAATTTTAATTTTATTTTTTAGTCAAAGGAACAGAAAGCATTATATATATAATATATATATATATATATATATATAAGCATTTTAAATAGGAGTAATCCAATTTCATTCATTTGATTATATATATCTTTTCCACTCTCTAATATTCTCTAATATATATATATATATATATTAGAAGTAAGGGGAACGTTTAAAAGCTTATGCTAAAAAATAACGTTTGGTGCCTCCGACTGCAATGAAAAAGCGACATGCACAAGTAGATATTATAGCCGTCCCCTGAACAAAATTTCAACATTCTACGTCAACTCGTCTTTTAGTTATCCGAGATACGTATGGAAAAAAAAAAAATCTCTTCTGAACCCATTTTAAATCTGTTTTGGAAAAAAAAAAAAAAAAAAGAGTCCCTTACTCTGTCGGTACGTACGGATGTTAAGCAAAGACACCGTTCAAATGGATCGGAGAACGGTCAAAATGGACATTTTCGTCGAAATACGAGACCCGAAAATTTTCACGATTACAGAACGAAGTAAAAAGGGAATGAGACAGAAAGAAAGAACTGCGCTTTTTCAAAATCCATTTCTTAACCCTGAAGAAATATGAGCAATAAATCTATGAAGCTTTAATATAAAATAAAATGAATAAATAAAAAAAAATATTAAATTACTTCAACGGAGCAATTTTTAACATTTTGTGTGTTACACTTAATTATTAAATATCATGTTCTTTGCACTTAAACCATAAAATTCAGTTCAAGAGCAAAATCGTAAAATAATTTTAAATTGAGCCTATCTTTAGAATTTCCGATACACAGATACGAAATCGATAATAAAACAAATTCCAAATTTCGGCTTCCAGATGCCCATATTCGCATTAGGATTACGTCATTCAAAACTGGATGGCTCTAGGTACCGTTGTTTTATCACAATGCGAGAAACATGCATACATTTATGCAGATTCTTCTCTATTTAATTTTTTCAAAATATAATACAAGACGATAATATTTGGTGGCAACAGTTTGAAAAATGAAACGGACATTCAGAGGAATTTGACGTAAAATTGCAAAGCGAAAACAATAGTCCTTCAGGGACAAAGCCCCTTTTAACTAACAAACAAACAAACAAAAAAAAAAAAAAAAAAAAAAAAACTTATTTATCATGAACGATTACGGCAATATAAATTTCAAATGACATACATTTTAAAATGTTTCCTGACATCGCAAATCCATCTTCGTTTCACATTCACATATTCAACGTCTTTCAAACCCAAATTTTCCTTATCGCTTTAAAAGTACGTCTGTGCATATCTGTCGTAGAGAATTATTCCAAATAATGACATCACAGAACTTGACAAGGCTCAACGAAAGTCAAAAAAAAAAAAAAAAAAAAAAAAAAAAGCTAACAATATGGAAGAAAATAAAATGAAATGAAAAAGAACAAAAGGAAGTCTGTTTTTCTTATCATTCATCCGGAAATTTTGATTTCAAATGTTGTGATTGTCATTCAGTCGTTTCGATATTCTTGTGATAAGACTGAAGACAGGCTTTTCAAATGCGCCATCTCATCGATAAGTCTGGTAGTTTGCAGTAAAATATTTTTTTATGGAAAGGGTGAAAAAAATTTATTTTTATTGCCAGCTTTACGCATGAATATTGTCCCTGCAGAAAATGACTCCTTTTTACTAAATCCCATATCTTATTCAACTCGATTTATTACCGTTTTCTAGGTCACGCATAATGAAAACAATAAAAGGATATTTAAAATCATTGTTTCCTTAAAAATATTTTAAATGCCCGAAAGTATGCATCTAATGTTGTATACAAGTGTAAAAGTTGTTGACTTCATTCCGATTTAACACGGTTCGCGGAAATACAATTTTTCCCCTTACCATTTCTTTTGATTCATCGAGCTCCTAAGTTGACGCCTTTTTAAAATGATGTAACAAAATCATTATAATAAAAGGGCATACAAAATGAATTTTCAATATCTCTTTAATGCGGCACTTTTTTAAAAATTTTCATTTACAATTAATTTTTAAAAAAATATTCTTACTTATAGGAAAACTCTTAGAATTCAAATTCGTAATAAAGTTGCTCTCGTGTTCAATTTTTTTTTTTTTTTTTATGTAGTTGGCTTTGAAGGTATATTGTTTTTGAGTATCAAAATCTCCGAAATAAAACGACTTCTGGATAACATGCGTTTTAACCAGTTTAAGTTTTCTGCGTTTTAACCAGGAAAATCAGCAAAGTTTTCTTCTTTTATTTATCAAAATATTGCTTTAATTTGTAAGCATATCACACATCTGATGTAATTAGGAAAAAATTTGGTTCGCGAAGAAGCGAAAATGAAAAAAAGTTAGTGTAAAAGCTATAAAATCTGCTTCATAGGGAAAGGAACGACAAAAATCATATGTATAAGTCAGAATTTTGGATGTAATGTTTGTAATTTTGCGTTAATGCCTATTGTTTTATGGAGAACAATTTATTACTTTGTTTATGGTCATATGTAAATTTATAAAGTGAGAAAAACTAAGTAATGTAATATGTAAATTTATAAAATTCTAGTAAGTTTAAGATGGATGGAAAAAGCAAGTTAAGATTTAAGTAAAAGTTTTGGCAATATTACTCGAAAGTACTTTTTTCATTTGTGTGTGTGTGCTCAGTTTTCGCTTCTGGAACAACAAACTTTTTATTTCTTTTTTAAATTTTATTTATTTTTTAAAAGTTGCATTACAAAATTTTTATACATTCTCCATATTCCCTTTCTCAGTACTTTTTTGGGGAGGAAAAGTGTGAAACATTCGCATTTTCATGCAAAAACGGAATAGGATGCATTTTAAATCGTGTATAACCCATAGCTGTCTGAACTGAAAACTCTAGTATTAGTGTAAACTAAGGCAGCATATATAGTTCTAACCAACAAATGCATGTTAGAAAATTCGGAACCTGCTATTATGGTTTTAGAAGAAAACTGCAGATTTTCTTTATTCATGGCTCCAGTTTTCTCAGATTATTTTCAGTCCTTGCATTACATTACATATTTCCTTGCATTAAAGTTATTCAATAAATTTTCGATTATTATTTCTCTATGTAATCATTTCGTCTAGAGCGTTTTTTACATCCTTGTACGAAGTAAAAAGGAAGTATTGTAATCGCGAAAAGTTTCAGGGAGCATATTTCAACGAAAATATCCATTTTGACCGCTATCGAATGCAATTTAACAATGTTTGCTTGACATCTGTACGTAAGGACAGAATAAAAGACTCTTTTCCTCCAAAACAATTATAAAACTGCTTTAGAATGAATTTTGAAGAGAATTTTTCGTGGCGTCTGTACGAACGTATGTACGTACGTATCTCGCATATCTCAAAAACGAGTAGCCTCAGAACGTTGCAATTTTGTATATAGGACTGCTATAACATGTACATGTGCACCTCGTATTTTGGTTGCTATCGGTCGCAAACATATATATCCACTCTGTTACCCGGCTCAGTGATCTCAGTTTCTTTACTTTCATATGTTTGTAAATTGTACATTTTTTGCTTTAAAAATGATTGAATTATGTTGTTCTTATCTTCTGGTTAAGGATTTTATGCCTTTAGTAAATCTGTATGCAGTACTTTTAGAATTATCGACAATTTTAAAGTTGTTTAAGTGCCGCTAAGCCTAATAATTTTTTTGATGGGGCCATTGCTTGTTTACATTTGAAACAGCAAAATAGTGGTTTGTTGCCAATCTAGAGAAACTCAGCTTCGCAACAACAAAGATAACGCCTACGTTTATTATTGCCAATTAAATCATGCTTAATCCTTTCTGGAATTTTTTCGAGGAAATAAGTGTTTACAATTTTCGTAATTTTTAGTACAGATATTTTGAGTTTTTATGTACTTTTGCCTTGTCGCGACGGGAGAACTGAATTATTTGAATGAGAAATACTTATTCGTCTGTGAAAAACTGTTTCTTTTTTGTTTTGTTTGCTTAATTTCTTTTATACATCGTTCTAGCTTTATTATAGTATTTGAATAGAACATGTGGCAACGATTAGATAATTCTTTAAATGATATAAATTTTGTGCATTCTGAGTATTCTGAGTTATAATATGAACGAAATATAATACTGTTAAGTGAACCTAGAGCCAGAGTGTCACTATGGTAAACAAATAGAGTGAATTTTAAAGAATGCATTTATTCTATACTGGTTTAAGCGCTGTCAGCGAAGTAGATTTAATTCAATCCAATAAGTTTAAATGAAATGCAAGAAAAAATGCGTATAATTTAATATTCCGTACAAGGAATTCATATGGTGTACACATCAGATTTTTTATATTTAACTTTTAAGTTAGAGGGAAGGAGGCGCGGAATTTCTTCACCGGAGGTAGGTAATATATGACTTCAAAAATTTTATTTACTGATTGTAAAAATGAGTAAAACACTCATCAGAGAGCTTTAGATAAAATCGTTTTTAATGTTTGTATTGTTATTAAAATGATTCTAGAAACATAGTTTATTTCAAAAACTTTTTAGCAAACATTCAGAGTTAAATTTATAAAGGAACCTGTTCAAAATTTTAATATTTAGCAAGCATTGATTATTATTATAATATTTAATATTACACTAGTAATGAATTTATTGTAATAGCATTTATTATTATTGTAATATGATAAATTTTCCTTTTAAGGTTTATGACCATTACGTTATGTTAAGCTACCATGCATTTATCTTCTACCCAACCTTACAAGCTTTGTCATTACTCAAAAACATATGATCCATAATTAATTTTGCACGCAACCAGTTTACACATAATTTATTCAAGAAATTTAAGAAAGTAACTCTTTTATTCAGAATTTTCATCCATAATGCCGAGAGGGGTTTCTTTCAACAACAGGAAAAGACTATATAATATATATCTTAAATATCGAATAAAATTCCTTTAAATTCATTATTAAAATATTTAAATATATTCTAGAAAAACAAACTATTTAACAATTTAAAATATTAATATTTTTTATTTTATGAAAGAGTATAAAACTCAATAGCTATGAAAGAAAACGCGAAATAAATATTTCCGAAATCGAATTCATAAAAAAAAAAAAAAAAAAAAATTACCAAAAATTAACGATCAGTATATTTGCTCATTTGATACACTGTCAGGAACACGAAATTGCGTTGATAAAGAAGCATTTGTTAAGTGTAATATAACTAATTAATCTCTTTTATTAAAATAGTCAACGTAATATTTATATTCTTATCCTCAATTAATGGGATAAATTTCTTAATGGCTCGCGTTTCCCTTTTTGTATTACATTTACGGTGATCAAGGTTATGTAAGATACATGCGATACACGACGAACAATAAAAATTTGAAACCCTTCCTAAGATAGCAATAAATAAAGATCTAACAACTACTGTCTAAATTACAGCAATTTGCGCAGATGAGTAATTATTTCCTGTAACGTTTATTTATATGAGCAATTTTAACTGTCGTCTAACCTGCAGCCCACGAGATGTTGTAATAATGATTTCACATCTTAAGCCTTCGGCAATATAAGACCCTCCTTCGGTGAAGCGACATTATCTTCGAATCTTTGCACGGAGAAGGAAGATTTAGGTGTACTTTTTGAAGAAGATTTTTCTTTACCGCTGGCTCAGATTTCAAATAAATAGTTGCTTAATTTTCTTTTAAATTGCGTTTTAATCATTAAGTTATCCTTTGTGCCAATCAACCTTTGTGCAACGTTTTAAACGTTAATGTGTCTTTTGTGCGAAAATTCCATCTCGCCTTCTTTAATGTTTGCCAAATTCGTTTTTTCGAAACAAAATTTTGCGTGCAAATTTACTTACAATTGGCGTGCATTTTATTTATACACGTATGTGTATAGTTATGCGTGGTTTATCTTACTTAAGAAACTTAAACGCTTATGAGGACTTTTAAGAAAACCTCTAAGGGGCTCTCTCATAACGCGCTTAACTAAATCTCTGTTGCCAAATATGTGACCTTATTTTGCTTCAAAGAATAATAATTTTCGAAAATACTCAACCGGTAAAAGTATGGGGCGCAGCGTCCAGCCCACCTAACCAAGATTAACTTGGTCATATGACTTTTAAAGGGAGCTAGCCCATCTAACAACAAAGGAAGAGCCAGCGATCCAGCCGTGCTCAAATCAAGATAACAAAAAAGAAGAAAACATCTAAATTTAAAATTTATACTACAACAACTTCGGGAACCGAGTAACATAAAATGTTAGTAAAATGTAAACTAAACAAAATAATAAATACGACCAGCGAAATTCTTTTTATCACTGGACCTATAACATTCATACTAATAAACATAATAAAATAATAAATAAAAAGGTTATCAACTTAGGATAAAACGACACATAAGACAAATAACACTCACACAAATATCAGATATACAATACTCATACATAAATTCCTATGGCCTCCTTTGTTGTCCTTTGTTGATATTCCTGCTATATTTCACAAAGTTCTTGTAATTCTTTTTAAAATCACTACAATAATACTTCTTGTATTCCTCCCTTGCACTCCCAGTAATCAGGCAGTTCTCAAAAAAGTGTTGAGCATCTCCAATCACATTGCAAATTTTACACAGATTATTATCCTTAGCCCAAATCTTTTTAAATTGGCCGGGAATCGTCCGTAGCCTGTCATAATTTGATTAGCATCTATATCCTTATAAATTTCCATTTTATTTTCTATGTAAATATTTTTAATAACCCCTGATTTTTCTCGGACGATGCCCAGCCAACTCTCCATTTTTGTATAATCTCACTATATAATACTGAAGGGGACTTCCTCTTAGAGTCCGGAACATATTCTATAGTAACATTTTCATCTGTAACAGCAGATATTGCCAAGGCATCCGCCCTCTCGTTCCCCTCATGTGCTTTCATCCAATGAAACTTTATATTATGAACACCCTGCAAACGCATATATAAATTCTTTATATCGTTCACCAGAGAGCTTTTATATCCAGGACCCGAGAGGGTTTGTAAGACAGACATAGCATCCGAATAAATACCGGTTCATTGGTCCTGTTCACTGGGAGCGCTGCTCACAGTGAACTACAGAGAAAGACTAATATTACATTTGCAAGAGCATTAGTATGGTACGCAATTATAAACATCCAATGAGTTCTCTAGTCGCCTAACCAGTATATTGGTTAGCGTCACTGATTGCCCGCGTTCGAATCCCGGAGAAGGCATGGATGTTTGTAAATGTATAGCGCCGGTGCGGCACGGCAGCACTCGAAATATGCGGCGAGGCGAAAGTCCTCTCGTGTGGTTTGATGGAAGGGGAGAGGCGTGGAAGACCTTAAGACCCGTCCCCCCCGGTGTGTTCTCTATCAAAATAGGGGGGAGCGGAACTGAACGAAATCGCACTGTCACCTGAATGATGCTCGAGGCTGTTGCCAACGGCAGGCGTATTCTAGCGCTCCTTGCCAGGAGGAGTTTCGTGGGCTTGGGCTGACTACGTCAAACAAATAATAACATAATTTTCTAACAGACTACTAAATAGTTTTTCAAAGTATAACGCCCAGCAGCGGACGAGCTGTGAAATCACTGAACAAAGTAGTTCGACGTGGGCTCAAGTCTCGAGGAACTGGCCGAGTACAAAGAAGTTTTCATAGAAGTCACCATTTTTGTATTTTTAATGATGACACAATAACAATAAACCGAGGCAAAAGTTTACAACATTACCGATGTTCGAGTGGAGGACTACGTTATTCAAAATTGGATGGCTCTACGTATCGCAGCTTTTTCACAATGCTAGAAACATCCATACATTCATGCAGATTCTTCATTATTTAATTTCTTCAAATATAATATTTGGGCGATAATACTTGGTACAACAATTCGAAAAGCGAAACAACTCATTTAAGTGTTTGCGCGCGAAATGTCGTATAATATCCCGAATTAATATATAAATTATATTACGTGGAGTGATATACAGAGTTTGAAATCATCTGCGCATGAGGAACAAACAAGTAAGTGCAAATTGCAGCATTCTGTTTTGATTACTATCTTACAATTAACAAAAGTATGCTTTGTTATGTTTTAAGCTTATTCTTTCTCTTTGAAGTAGAAATGTAAGTTTTTGTGACATTTTTCTGCACCTGATATTGGTCCCTTAAAGCATCGTTATTATCAAAGAATGTTTGCTGCGTCTTATTTGGCTTTTGATTACCATTCTTATCAAGGCTGCAAAGGAAAAGAACACGTCTGTGGAGTTTAATAAAATGACCATGAATTTATAGTTTAATGGAATTTAAACGAATGATAGACAACGAATTAAATTCCTATTCTCAATTCTTTTTTTACATCCTGATATAGATTTCTACCATTCTTGTAACATTTTTAACAAAATTTTTCATACAGTATTTTTTTTAATTCAAAATAAAGCGAATATAGGCACGTGGAAGTTGAAAATTTTGGAATTTGTTTTATTACCGATTTCCTACTTTGTAACTTTAACGAATTTTTGATTATCAAACTCAAAGGTTTCAAAGCGAGCCATGGCAACGTTGTACAGAAAAAATATTTTTATCTCCAGCCCCGGAATCTCTGAATTGGAAATTCTAAAAATATGTTCATTTTAAAATTATTTTGAATTATTTGCTGTTGAACAGGATTTTATGATTTAAGTGCGAATAACGTGATATTTAGTAAATAAAGGGAACGCACAAAATGTTTAAAAAAAAAAAAACGCCCCTTTGGACGTAATTTAAAATCTGGAACATTTATATTTAGATCTAAGTTTCGTTTATGCTACATTACGCTTTCACTGTGTTTAGATTAGTAGCGTATGATCGAGAAAACAGAAAAATAATCGACATCGTGCGCATTTTTTTTTAAACAGCAGATTTATTAATTAGTAAAACTGGCTGTTAAAAAAAAGTTAGGAATGTTTGTCAAATTCAGTTAGTTCATTCGAGCAAGAAAAAGGAAAATAAGAACTTCGTCATGGTCAAAACTTAAACGAGAAAACATTTCCGAGAAAGCTATTAATCATTTCCCGAAAACTTTACCCAGCCACACAGATCCTTCTTTTTGCTACTATACGAAAGGAAAAAATAAACAAGCTAAAGAAATGATCACGGATCTGTTATTTCAAACCTAGAGTGAAACCTGTTTGAAAAACTGAAGTCATTTGACTGAAGTTCTTGCAAAAAATGCCAAATGTTTCTGAAAAGACAATCACCGGCTCCCCGCCACCAACAAACCAACGAGGTTTAACAGGCGTTAAAAAAGCTTAACCTCCCATACTCTTAACCATCAATAAAACTTTCCATTCCTCCCCGACTTCCTTGTTGGGGGAGGGAGAAGATGAGAGGGAAAAAAATGCTTGCAAAAAGTGATAATTAGTTCGTCGACAAGCTGAGTGCACGGAAAAAGTCGACAAACAAATGAACTATCAACAAATTCGAGTTTGCAGTATGCCTAAATAAATACGCATCAACGTACTACAGTGGTTAGGATGGAGGGAGAGAGTGCGAATGAGAAATTGCCCTAATGATACGCAGTAGACGTAACCTGCAATTTCCATTTTAACCACGAACCGTCATGTGCTAGGTATCAATTTTCCAAGAAGGGGAAGTCAGCGTACACAGGGTGGACTGGAAATCCTATTTGACCCGTATGGCAGTAGTACTTACCCTCCCCTCGCCCTTTTTAAGACTTCTCTATGACAACAAAACATTATTAGACAAGCAGGTGGGGAACTGTAGGATTTGGACTTGAATATATTTTCAAATGCTGAGTGTCATAAAATACGGGACTTCTTGCTTTATTAAATCCGTTTTCATTATTAACGAAATTTTTTTATGTGCTGTGAGAAATTATGAAAAGGAAAATGGGAGCATTATATATGTAAGATAAAATTATATGAATCAGAATTATAATATAACTATAAACATTAATTCTTCCTCTCTATTCTAAAATCGTAATAACTTATCTGCATTGCGTCATTTCTAGATCACTCTATGGCCCGCGCAATTCGGATGACGTAATAATTAAGAACTGACTGTCCTTGTAAACCAAAACTTTTCTCTTCGCGTGCCTCCATCTTGCATAACTACGCACTTCAGCTCTTGCTCTGTGCTGTGCTAAGATGTAATTTCGCTGGCTTGCTTTCTATCTCAACAATATCAAAAATGTAAATCTTCTGTGGAAAGGCACGACTAGAGTGCCAAGTGATTGTGGCCACAAATATCGATTGGAAATAAAAATGGAATTAAAACTGCCTCGACTGCCAAGTTCTTTAAATACTACGCAATCAAATTCTTCTTCAGTATGGGTCTAATCACGCATCTACAGTGCTCCGTCTTTTCCTTGTGCTTTTAATATGACATATATATATATAACATAAGCTGTAAAAACAGGATCTGAATAAACAACTTTTTTTTCTTTATTAAATATTTTATAAAACCAACGTATTGATTGTATAAGACTCATAAAATGTATATAGCAAAGTACTGTAATCTGGAAAAACTTCGGATTTCGTATTTCAACGAAAGTATCCATTTTGACGTCTCTCGAATTCATTCTCTATTTGACGGAAAAAGAAACTTAACAATACTTACCTAATAAGAGATTTTTTTTCATTAATTATAATGACGTTAAGGTTAATCTTACTATCAAAAAATATTATAAACGCTATACTTTGAATGTTGTATATATTATATATGTTGGATATATTATAAACGCTATACTTTGAATTCTATCAATTAATATGTCATTAAACACAGTTCGAATTATTATGAATTTATTACTTTTAAATCACCCAGCTTGTAAACAAGACATAATAAACAATTCTCGCTTAAAACAAAAGTCTAGAGTTAATGGAACGGTGCCCCCAAGCTAGCTCCTAACGTTAAAATCCATACGTGATTTCAAAATGTTACTATTTCTCCTAAATAGTAGCTAAGCTTTTGTAAGGTTCATCCATCCTATATAATAATATAAAATATAGCACCATAAATAACTATCATTACGTAAAAAAATGTACCATAAATGATACTATGAGAACCTGATTCCTGTTATAAATGTGTAAAGATTCTCTACTGAGTATTCTAAGTTATAGTTGAATGTGAAGAATCTTGAGAACTAGTAGACGAATAATCGGTTGAGTTCGCGAGACAGTAAATAAACCTTGGAAAGGGTTATAAGACCCTTTATTATTCAAATAAGATTTAACAAAACTCAGTCTTTTAGTTGTACAATAAGCCTACACTCGGGCTTCAACTGAGGAAACTAAGAATTAAAACTTAACTAAAAAGTTATAGCCGAAGCTATCAAGATTCTAACGGTGTTGATGTGGTGTATTTAACTATGACAAAGCACACGAGGGCTATCTGCCTAAGGGGAGGGATGCCTTTGTGGAGAAATTTCTAAGGGAAACTGGCTCGTATACATGTTACACATGGGAAAAACACGAAAAAACGCCCATGCAGCCAGCCCGTTCACGGAATTCGAACCTGGGACCGAACTACCAGTGTTCAACGACTTTACCGCTCGGCCGCTGGTTGGCCAAGATTCTAAGGAGTTGGCCCCTTAACGCTAATTGACTGCGAAGCTATCAAGGGTCTAAAGTAAGGTCGAGCTCAACAATAGCCTAAGAAAGAGTAGCCTAAAAAGGCGGACGCGTGGTAGCCAGAAACTCTGGTTCTCTCTAACTCAGACAGTAGAACTTCGCGGTTATATACCGCACTTCCTCATTTGCATTCAAACGTGATTCTAAAACTACATTCTGGCCGAAAGTTGTAAGTTCAGAAGGGACAGGAAAGGAAGTTTAACTCACAATTTAACTGTTAAATAAATAAACATAATCCTTACAAGTAGTATATGAGTAGCTCGTGCCTTCTCATTTTCGGCTGAAGTATTAACATAAAACGCAGCTAAGTAAAATAGATTTGTAAAACGGAATTAAATTTGTAAACAGAATTCCAGAATTAAACGAACACATGAGGTTCAGACTCAAATATGGTATGTCTCCACTTCCAGCTGTTTTATTTAGCATGAAAATTCATTTACAAATATATTTCTAGCAGAATGGTAAGGAAATAAGAAATTAACTTATTTGTGTTATCTTATGTAAGCTTTTTAGGTTTGCTTCCGAAAGGAAATCAGAATTTTTAACAAATTCAGAGCTACATATATGTAACGTTTTTACTGCTCTGACCCGAAATAAGTTAGCTTATAGTCAGGCAAAGTCACCAGGACTATCCGCCTAAGAGGAGGGATGCATTTGTGGAGGACTTCCCGAGGGAAACTGACTCGTAGTCACGTACTGGGAAATAGCTTCGTCAGAATATCCAAAATTTGGTTTTCAAATCAATTACTGAACATTTCTGTTTCACGACCAACATTGAAATATGAGTTATTAGCATGAAGATTAGCAAAATGTAGAAGAACGTTTAAGAATATTAACGCATCGATTGTCGTGGTGGGGGGGGGTCACTCGACTGCATTACAGCGTCGGGGGGGGGGCACCGGTGACCGGCGACGTGACCAATATTAAAAATCTGATGTGTACGCCACATGACTTCCTTGTACGGAATATTAAATTATACGCATTTTTTCTTGCATATCATTTAAATTTATTGGATTGAATTAAATCTACTTCGCCGACAGCGCATAAACCACAATAGAATAAATGCATTCTTTAAAATTCCCTCTAGTATTTGTTTACCATAGCGACACTCTGGCGCTAGATTCACTTAACAGTATTATATTTAGTTCATATTATAACTCATAATGCACAAAATTTATATCATTTAAAGAATAGAATTATCTAATCGTTGCCACATGTTCTATTCAAATACTATAATAAAGCTAGAATGATGTATAAAAGAAATTAAGCAAACAAAACAAAAAAGAAACAGTTTTTCACAGACGATTGAGTATTTCTCATTCAATTAATTCAGTTCTCACTTCGCGACAAGGCAAAAATACATAAAAACTCAAAATATCTATATTAAAAATTACGAAGTAAATCTTAAACATTTATTTCCTCGAAAAAATTCTAGAAAGGATTAAGTATGATTTAATTGGCAATAATAAATGAAGGCGCTATCTTTGTTGTTACTAGGTTACTCTAGATTGGCAACAATTCCAGTAGTTTGCTGTTTCAAATGTAAAAAATCAATGGCCGCCATGAAAATAAAGACTTAGCGGCACTTAAACAACTTTAAAATTGTTGATAATTCTAAAAATATTGCACACAGATTTACTAAAGGCATAAAAACCTTAACCGGAAGATAAAAACAACATAATTCAATCATTTTTAAAGCAAAAAATGTACAATTTACAAACATATAAGAGTAAAGAAACTGAGATCACTGAGCCGGGTAATAGAGTGGATATATATATAAATATATTTATATACGTTTGGTGCGACCGATTGCAACCAAAATACGAGATGCACATCTACATGTTATAGCAGTCCTATATACAAAATTTCAACGTTCTGAGACTACTCGTTTTTGAGCTATGCGAGAAACGTACGTACGCATGTACGTACTTACGTACGTACATACGTTCGTACAGAAGCCACGAAAAATTCTCTTCAGAATTCATTTTAAAGCAGTTTTATATTTTTTGGGGGGGGGAGGGGAAACGTGTGTTTTATTTTGTTCTTACGCACAGATATCACGCAAAAACATCGTTAAATTGCATTCGACAGCGGTCAAAATGGATATTTTCGTTGAAATATACTGCCTGAAACTTTTCGCGATTACAATACTTCCTTTTTACTTCGTACAAGGAAGTAAAAATACATAATTAAGGTTAATACCGAAGCTGATACATTTTTAAATAATACCATTGCTACTGTAATGGTTTGAAGAATAAGAAATCGCAAGAATTTAAATAATAAATCGCAGAAATGTTCTACAGCTCCTCGAGGGTCACCGGGGAACCCCATCACGAAAAATGCATTAAACATGATGATAAAACTCACCTTATCTTCTTTCTCTAGATAATATTTTAACACAATATACATCGCATAATAAAAAATTCATGTTGGCGCCATGGGCAAACCACGTAAAATACGACTGGAGCAAAAGATGTTAAGAGCAAAAGAAGAAGATTTAAATAAATTTCATCATTTCTACTTGCAAACTGAATTGACAGTATTGAATCACATTACGATATAGTGAAATTGCACAGCTAAATCTGACAGGAAATGAGAATTAAACAAGATCTTCTCTAATGCCATTACCTGGTTTTGTTCAATCTAAAGAGCATCGTCTGTCGTCAAAATCAAATGTAAATTCATGCGAATGTTGAAAAACCATGAAAATCAGTTTTCGAACAACGTATGCCAAGCTCGGAAGATGCATTATAAAGAAAAAATGAATTCAAATTAAGGGAGACGTAAATCATAAACAGTATAATAGTAGCATTCCAAGTATTCTATACGCACAATTATTTCACGTGACTAATAGCCCATTCATCAGTTTCGAGACTAATAAGCCCATTCGATCTAACACCCTTTTGGGCTAAAAATTTCATTGCCTGTGGCTATTGCTAATCCTACTTATATGCGTACTAAAGGCCCACCAGCGGCCAAGCGGTAAAGTCGCTGAACACTGGTAGTTCGGTCCGAGGTTCGAATCCCGCGTACGGGCTGGCTGCTTGGGCGTTTTCGTGGTTTTTTCCCATATGTAACATGTATACGAACCAGTTTCCCTTAGAAAGTCCTTCACGAAGGCATCCCTCCCCTTAAGCAGATAGCCCTCGAGGCTTTGCCATAATCACACGCACACATATATATGCGTGCTAAAATGCCTACTTATACTCATTAAAATATGTATTTATATTAATTATGTATAAAACAGCACAAAAGTTATTTTAAAATACCAGCAGCTACGCGCCCAGCCTTTGTCTGGCTTTTAAATGTACCGGAAAAATGCCTGAAGGAACACCAAACGTTTAATTTAAAAACTGCGGCAGAATTTGCTCTGCAGAACAATTTCATAAAAAAATGCATTAGATATAACAAAATTACAATGAAATAAGCAATATCCCTTCATACAAATATTTGTGATGTAGCCGTTCCTCAATAGACACTAATGCCGGCTAGCTTTAAAAGGATTTTATTAACAGAGCACACAGGAACGGTTACAAACAAAAGAAATATATATAAAAATGAAACATAAACGAAATGGAACATCAAACATTGAGAATAACGTAACATAGTAAGCTATCATCATGGCGGCTGGAGGTCGACTGACGTTTTTTCATATCGCCACGAGATGGTGTTTAAATAAAATAGTTCGGTTACAGTTCATGAGTTCATGGCGTGAATAAAATAGTTCAATTACACTTAAATAGGTTTGTTACATATTAATTATTGTAATAAATAAATTAACCATTTTCCCGTTGCCTTCTCTCAACAAACGTCCAGTATCTAAGAGAAACATTAAATTTAAAAATTGTACAGAGTTAGCGCCCTCATTTTTGTAAGCGGCAACAATGCTGATTTTCAACAGTCAGCAGTCCAGTATACTGTTACGAAATGTACAGGCGCGGTAAGATAGCTTCCCCGCAAAGCAGTTTTAGGGTTGTCATAAAAATGGCAAGGGAAGGCAGAGTTGTCACATTTGGCGAGAAATCGCCCGTTTGGCGATATACCGTGGACGGATGGAGAACCTTCTGGAACGAATTCTTACCGGTTTAGTCCAGAATGTTCTCGAACACCAGTCAAAAGCTATATAAACCCTGCTGGTATGCGGAGAGTCAGTTGGTATCGAGTTGGTGTCTCGTCTAGAGAGTCAATCCCTGCGGAGTCGATCAAGTTGACAGCCGGGCAGCGAGGGCCGAGTGGGTGGTCGAGTGCACCGAAAGAGTCTCGTAGTGTATCGTGGTTAGTGCATTGTGGAGAGGGCATGCTGAGCTCCGGGAACGACTGAACCGAAGAGTCGGGAGCTGTGCTCTGTGTGTCGTCGAGTGCATCGCGAGTTGTAGCGTGGAGTTCCGAGAACGACCAAGCAGAGTCGGGAGCTGTACTCTAGTGCTTTGCCGTGGAGTTGTCTCCCCTGTGATTAGCCTGATAACCTGGAGGCTGTGTCGCTGATCGTGTCAGTGCTGTTTTGATAATACTGACCAATAAAGTGTATTTCTATGCTTCATCAAGTAGTATTGTCATTATTCACTCCATATCCACACGAACTCAGTACGAACGTGAAGGAAGAAAATAACGTAACAACTGGTGTCAGAAGAGAAACGCAACAATACAGTTGAATGAAACACTGTTGCCAAAACCAAATTTCTAAAAGAATGAAACTATTCAAAATGATGCGATAAAACTGAAAAGATTAAATAAAAAAAATATATATATATCTGTTCGAATTTTAAAAAATCGCTTCGAAATACACTGGCTTTAGTCTAGATGCACCTCTATACCAATTTTCGTAGCTCTGGGTCTATAGCACAAACGAAAGACACACATACTCTTTCTTTTTTTACATGTAGAGATTTACCGACGTATATACCTATGCCGATATAATACATTTATAAAAAGCAACAGTAATTTTACTACTGACTAGAAACAAAATTGACTGTTCGGAGTCTTGCTTTAATTTTCTTTTTGATGGTATTTTTCCTACGACACACAGCAGACTCATCCTATGCCTCAAGCCTCCTGGAATGACAAAATGCGAAGGGAGAAATGAAACGCAACGCCACTAAAAAGGGGAGGGAGGTTAAAGGAAAAACAAAAATAATAACAAAAGGAAAAAAATGGGAACGTAAAAATCTTCTCTCTGATGCAGTTATCAACGATAAGTACTCTGCTGTGCTTAATCACATTTTCCCTTCATTTTTCTTTCCTAAAACAAAGAGTCCCCGGGCTATATCATCCCTAATTATAACCCAAAATCATTGGAGCTGGTAGTTTTTTAGGTACTGGGGGAAGAAAGGTATAGTTATATAGGGAAGGGGGAGGGCGCCACCACCTGCCGTCTGCTCACGTGATGGCTGGGAGTCCCGAGACGGATGCTATCCAGGCTACCCAAAAAATCGTCAGTTGCAATTTTTTTAAAACTGATTTTTTTTATCTTCTTTGGCAGCGATGTATGCTTTTGTTTTATTTAGTTAGGCAACGCATTTGGGAGCTCGATTCGATATATTTTCCAGAGTTTTTTTTCATTAATGAAAGTGTAATGAATGATATTTATTTTGCTTTTTATCCGTCTAAGGATGATGGATGTTAAATAAAATATTAACGTGAGGAGAATTTTTCTGTTCCCTAGGCTGCAATCTAAAATAATGATTTTTTGAGCACAGTTGTTTTGTTTTATTTCATTTTCTTGGAATTTTTATTTATTTATTTTTAATAATTTATGTAGGAAAAACTGTTTTTTCGAACTACTTTTTGTCAAAAATTCTCTTCCCTCTTTTGTCCAAAGTTCTATATGAAACTCTGAACGACAGATGAATGGAAGCATAAAATGTTATCTCACGTTAAATGATTTTCCTCTATCAGAATATGAATAATGTTTTCCTTTATAAATCTCTTAATTTTTTTTCTTCTTTGGGATTGTTAAGAGCCTGTATTCTAGAATGTTAATTGTAAACCTGCAGTTTTGATCTTTATAGTTGTTACTACAAAACGTCATCATTATTTGTTATACGAATGGTAACGAGCACAAGTGTAGTTAAAAACTTTCCATCGCATACCTATAAAAGACCCTGTATAATCCTCAGGATCAGGTGTTGGAGACGTGAAAAATGTATAATGCCCTTGCCAGGACCCAAACCCTGGACCTCTCGAATACGCTTCGAGTATGCTTCCAATTACACCACGAAAGAATGCGGAAAGGAAGGAGAAAATACCCTATATACTTCCTCTTTTAAACGGATTTTTTTTATGCTGGAGAAGTGTACAATGTCCTCGCCGGGACTCGACCCCTGGACCTCTCGAATACGTTTCGAGTATGCTTCCAATTACACCACAAAAGCATGTGTAAAAAAGGTTCTCCGGCCCACCAGCGGCCGAGCGGTAAAATTGCTGAACACTGGTAGCTCGGTCCGAGGTTCGACTCCTGCGAACAGGTTGGGTGCATGGGCGTTTTCGTGGGTTTTTCCATGTGTAATGTGTATACGAGCCAGTTTCCTTTCGAAAGTCCTTCACGAAGGCATCCCTTCCCGAGGCAGGTAGCCCTAGTGTGCTTTGCCATAATTAAGTAAACCAAACCAAACAAAAAATGGTTCTCCCTCCTTTCGCATGCCTTCGTGGTGTAACTGTAGCCCACCCGGCGCGTATTCGAGAGGTCTAGGTTCAAGTTCCGGCGAGGGCATTGCTTATTTGTTATGTCTCCTGCTTCAAAATTATCTAATGCGCCGGAACTAAAATGTGATGGTTGATGATTCTTCACCACCATGATTTGGCGATTGGATCCACTAATCCCCAGTCGCCCTTTAAGAGGGGGAGTATATAAGGTATCTTCTCCCTCCTTTCCGCATGCCTTCCGAGTATAACGGTAGCACACTCGGCGCGTATTCGATAGGTCCAGATTCGAGTCCCGGCGAGGGTACTGTTTTTTTTAAGTCTCCTGTTTGCAAAATAACCTAATGACGCTACAATATTATGACATTGGTTTACTTATTTGAGTGAACATGACAATTACATGACAGTGGTTTACTTATTTGAGTGGGGGGTGGGGGGAATCGTGTGAAGCAGCTGCACCGAGTTCAGTAGGAACGTAGATGAGTTTCCGTATCTTCAAATAAATGACTATATTACCAGTGGCTACTAACAGATCCAAAGCGATACAATACAGCTTTCATCGGACATACAGCTGTGTTCAGATGCTACAGTTATCCTCCGGACCCCTTTGTCCAGCGAATTGATTAACTATTTTTCATGTTTCAACTGTGGTTCCAGATTCTCGTGATCACGACCTGGAAAATATTGAGCTGTCTGGAGATATCCAGCCGTCTTTGATCCGCCTAGAATATGTCAACCACTCGCCATTTTTTGCTTTCATCTAAATACCTTTCATTCATGTTTGAAAACATCTTTCATGCTTATGAATCTTAGTTAAACACTGAGTTTAACCTATTTACACGTTCGATGTCGAATGTATTTCCTTTTATATTTTTCTTGCGTTTATATTATTCACATATACAGGGTTATTAAAAAAGAAAGAGCAGATTGCAAACATGTATTTCTTCCAAACTACAAAAGATAAAAACATGATTTTAACGTTAATGGATAGAGAAAAGTGTACAATTTAGTACGGGTAAGAGTTCCAATCATGGCCGCATTAGCGCTGTTGTTTGTTCTAGTATTATTTGTCGGTTGGTAGTCTGTAGTGAAATGGCGGCGACACCACAGTAGAGTCTTTTCGTGTTCTACAATTGGCAAAACTAGGAGTCCCATTGTTACAGTTCAGCGAACATTTCGCCGTCAATTTAATAAACAACCACCGCGTCATAAGCAAATTTACGAGTGGCATCGAAAATTCGTAGAAGATGGTTGCATCTGCAAAGGGAAAAGCACGGGACGTCCACGCACATCGAACGAGAATATCGAGCGCATTCGCGTATTCGCACACGAAACGAGCCTAAAGAAAGCAAGCAAATAACATCGCGAGCAAGCAAAGAACTTAAAATTCCTCAATCATCGGTATGGCGAGTTCTAAAACATCGTCTGCACATGAAGCCGAACTGCAGTTATTGAACGCATACATTGAATGCATAACCATAATTGTAAACTTTTCTCTATCCATTAACTTTAGAATCATGTTTCTATCTTTTGTAGTTTGCAAGAAATAAATGTTTGAAATCTGCTCTTTCTTTTTAAATAACCCTGTATAATGCGCAAATACTTGCACAGCTATAGAATTTTTAGTATCTTGTAATTATCGTGAGAAATTTCTGTCAATTGAGTATTAGTCATTCATTATCTAGTCAGGAACACTTTTACAATTACTCTTTAATTTTGAACTCCAGTCTGCAAAAGAACGTTTTTAATTTTTTTTTTTCTGGATAATTATCCATTTCATGGATTTTTTTGCATTGAAATCAGTATTATTATGATCCAGCAGTTTCCTTTAAATGAATATTCAAATGAAAGGGAAAAACATTTTTCTCATTTTAAGTCAAAAGTTACGCGTAGAACGTCAAGAAGAGCTTAATCTTGCGTCAAATAATTTGCCGAATTGTGAATGTAAAGAAACTTCTCTAAAAGGAAATTGTTTCTCTGGTGAACGTGCAGATGACGTCAGATCAAAGCGTTCTTACTGTGCCTCAAACTGCAGTAGCTAAAATATAAACTTTGTATGCAAAACAATGACAGAAAATTCATGATTCGCTTTATTTCATTTGTAATGGACTTCTCTTTTGTAATGGATTGGAGCCGAATAAAGGATGGTGTGGATGTAATTCTGTTCCGACTTGGCTAGAATTTAAATTAAGACCTCATTAGTCTGAAGGCCAGTGTTTTATATCTCCAACTATTTTATAGATTTTAATAGGCCAGGGAGCACTATAAGTTCATAGCTATTATAAATACACATATTTCACGATCTTTTGATTTTGATTCGATGCTCACGGGTGTCAAAAAATCGTGAGCTGGCATCACTGCATGCATGAACTTCAATTCAATGTTTAAAAGGGAAAAAAGAAAAGAAAAGAAAAAAAAAAAAAAAAAAAAAAAAAAAAAAAAAAAAAAAAAAAAAAAAAAAAAAAAAAAAACAGAGAGAGAAATCAACCGCCTCTGGTTATATGCCCTTCCTAATCGAACAAGCTACAGTGGGCGTTGCCCTCGGTAATTGATCCATTTATCATTTTCACTCCTGGAACAGTTTTATTATGGAAGTATACATACATTATTATGCAGTTCGGCCTTTTCCTTGTTGATTTATTTGCACGAGCATATTGATTTATGCGTTCGAAATGACCGTGAGGGCGGTCCGGTTTGTCGTCGGGCGGTCCTCCTGGTAATGAAGAACTTTGGATCTAGAAATCTCGTGTCCCTGTTGTTGATATGTAGCATTTCAGATGTTTGTTACTTAGAGAAGAATAACAATGATATTTTCCGCCGATACACAACTGCTACGGAAAATAAAGAATAGAAAAGAAGCTATCGCATGTTAAGAGTGTGCGTGGTTTTGAGTCACGGCGATTCGCTATTTTTTACCTTTTTCTGTTCAGCCGCCCAGACGGAAAAGTGGTTACTAACACTGACTGCCGTAAAAGGTCCAGTTTCGAATCTCAGAGAAGGATGAGCATGGATGTAAATTGTTTGTCCCTTCATAGGAGGGAACAATGGCAGCCTATTAGGTGCCTCCATAATAAAAAGGCCACCGTATAAGGTATTTCTCCCACTTCAACGGTAGCACGCTGGGCCGGTATTCCAGACGTCCCGTGGTTCGATTCCCGGCGAAGGCGTTTGCTATTTTTCATCTTTTCTGCCTCTAAAAAAATCCTAATGACTCTACAACCGTTTCTTGCCTTAGTAGTGGCCAAAGCCTAAAACAACAAGTGCCCACAGTAAAGAAAAAGAAGAAGGAAAGAAAATCTGAAAGCTTTCAGATTTTATATTACGCCCAAAGGGACTCTTTTTAACGCTTTGTGTGTTACCTTTATTTATTAAATGTCATGCTCTTTGCATCCCTTAAACCATAAAATTCAATTCAATAACAACATCACAAAATATTTAATAGAGCATACCTTTAGAATTTTCGATACACAGTCTCGCGCGCTGGAGATAAAAATGTTTCTCTTTTTTTCCCATGCAATATCGCCATGGCTCGCTTTGAAATCGTCGAGTTTCTTAAAACTCATAAATTCTTTACAAAATATGAAACAGATAATAAAACAAATTCCAAATTTGGGCTTCCAGGTTTCCATATTCGGTAGAAAATGACGTTATTCAGAATTTGATGGCTCTAGGTACCGTTGTTTTATCACAGTGCGAGAAACATACATACATTTATGCAGATTCTTCAATATTTAATTTCTTTAGATAGCTCTAATATTTGGTGGCAGCAATTTAAAAGGTCATTCGCCGTTTATAGTGAATCCACGCAAAATGGCAAAACGAACTTAATAGCCCTTCCGGACAAATCGCCCCTTTGGGCTAAAAAAGAAAGATTTCAGATTTTAACGATCGCTTAAACGGATTTGTTCAGGTTTTTTTAAGCTCTCGCTTATATCGCAGTCTATTAGTCTGCTTAGTGCAATCACTCCTGCTAGCTTTATTATTCCGCACCATTTTCTTCGCACTTACGCCATGTACGATTGAACAGCAAAATCATAAAAAATTTAAAAGCATAGTAGCATATATTTGTAATTCCCGATGCAGTCATAAACATAATGCTCCTTTTTCTCAGTTGTAATTCCCCCAAATAGAGAGTGAATTATTTTTACTTCCTTCCACGAAATAAAGGAAGTATTGTAATCGCGAAAAATTTCGGGTATCATATTTCAATGAAAATATGCATTTCAACCGCTCTCGAAACCATTTGAACTCTTTGATGTTTTTGCGTGACATCCGCGCGTGCTGACAGAATAAGGGACTGTTTTTAACAAAATAGGATTGTAAATTCGATTTAAAATGGATTCAGAAGAGATTTCTTTTGACGTCTGAGTACGTACGCATGTATGTATTTCGCATAACTCAAGAACGAGTCTCAACAGAACGTTTAAATTTTGTATATGGGACTGCTATAACATGTAGTCATGCATCTTCTTTTTTCATTGCAATCGGATGCATCAATCTTATATACATGTATAATGGTATCAATGTATATTATGTAAATTTTATTTTACAATTTTACTGTTATCAGCAAATTTTATTTTATCATTTTTGTCTAACGAGAAAATTATTGTACACTTGTTCTTCCTAGTTTAATTGTTTTAACGAGTTTGCACTATTTTAATATGACAAAAGGCGAATGTGTCGGGGAGCAATTTTCTCAAGTGAGAAAATTAAACTCTTGTAAGAATTACGTATTCCGAGTTGAAGACTGCATTTAAAGACTGATAAATCCTCCAATTTTTTACTGATTTTGAATCAGCACTATGAATAATTTTTAACTCAATAGTACTTAATAGCTTTCTTAGTCTTGATTCTTGAGAAAAAGACGAAACACTTTCGTTTCTAATTATTATTGTTAATTGCTAGGAAGTTAGTTTGTTCCCCTTGAAAAGTCAACTAATTTCTGGTCAGTGACGATAATTACTTAGTTTGTTGGTTACATTGCCGCTTTTAACTATTTCATTTTAAGCCTAACTAAACTGCCGTTTGATTACATTTGAAACACAGTGGAATAGTGAATTCAGTTATTGCACCTTAAATGTCTTTTTACAGAGGGGGACCAAAGGCAGACCTTTCAGTTTTGTGCACCGAAAAATCTGCGTTCCTGCCCGCTGCCGGAATTGCTTGTTTTTGCGTGGAAACTCTAATTTTAATTGTAAAAATTGTTTAACTGTATTTGGTGTTTTATGCTTTTCTGTAGCGTAACAATTGTGTATGAAGATGTTTCAAGTTTTTATGTATTTTTGCTTTGCCGCGAAGTGAGAACTGAATTATTTGAATGACAAATTTATCACTAATGAAATTCGAAGAAATAAGTTCAAATGAAATACAGCAAAAAATGGGTGTAAGTTCCTAGGCCATTACAAGGAAGTCATGTGGTGTCCACATCAGATTTTTCCTTTCTAAAATACTAGAAAAAATGAATGGTCGAGAAATATGTAAACTGGTCTTACGTTTCGGCCAATACAGTTATGTTGTTTTAAATGCGTTTGGTATTAAATATATCATTTAAAAACTAAAGTAAAAGGGCAATTCCTGAAGTAGTGCATTCCTCTGACTAATTTTAGAATTTTAACTTTTCTATTTCTAAATCTGAATGTTCTTTTGCAGACAATTTTAAATTCGATGCACAAGTACCAGCCAAGGTTTCACCTAGTGAGGGCGAATGACATTCTCAAATTACCCTATTCCACCTTCAGGACGTATGTCTTCAAAGAGACGGAATTCATTGCTGTCACTGCTTATCAGAACGAAAAGGTAAACATGCTTTAAAATGGCAATTCTTCCACCGTTTTTAAAAGTATTTTTCGCCAGTTTGGAAAACCGTTTATCTTTCAAAATTTCTGAATTAAAGAACTTCTGAAAATATTCATTAACATTTTTTGAGTAATAAAATTGAAGAGGTTTTCTTTTATGATAGTGTTACTGTGTTGTTTTGATGCTAATGATGTTTTCGCTTGTTTGTTTTGAGTCACTGTTTGTGGTATTAATATTAGGTTTTATAATATTTTTAGACGTATTTACTACTGAAACAAATAAATTCAGAATCTAGTTCCAAAGACATTTAAATTGCAGTTTAAATCTTAATGTGCTGTGAGTTTAAATCTTTTTGAAGGTGTGGAAAAGCTCTAATTGGAGATTATACGAGCTCAGTTACAATCGAATCCAAAATATCAAGTCGTCTGTTCTACTCAACCATCCTTCCCACCCCAGATTGCAAACGTTAATTTCTGCACTTGAATTTGGTAGTGATCTGGTAGTGGTGCTATGTATATGAGTAAAATTTTTATTTAGATTTATAATTTTATGTATTGTTAAAAACAATTAAGTTTAGTAATAAAAGTACTTAAATCAATTTTTAATTAAAATTACTTATTAAATGAAAATCCGGTTTAATTAGAAACAGCACAAATATTAACAGCGTATAAATTTAATCCTTTCAAAACACTTACCTCAGTTCCAAAGTAAGCTGGTAATGAATTATTAGCAATAGATAGAATAAATTACGACATTTAAGAACTAGTATTTATAACAAATTGCAGTCTGATAGCCTTAAATGATATTTTCATATAACAACGAAAAAATTATTAAAAATTAGGAAAAATTAAAAAATAATCTTACAAATATTTACTTTTTCCTGTTAAATGAAAACAGTAACTGTTGTTATCAACTCGTATAAAAATATTTACATCTTTATTGTGAATAACGTTAAAACCCATTTCAAACAGAATTTTAAAAAACTCTTATTTATGAAAACTCCTATGCTTCAGTCTCCTCCATCCTTTTTAATAGAACAAGATTTATAAAAAAAAATATTATCAAAATTCTAGAAATGTATATTATCGTTTAAATTGATAAACAGAGAGAGAGAGAGAGAGAAAGTTTGGTGGTGATATTTTTGTGGGTGCCTGTATAACTGTAATAAGTGTTGTAATTGAATAAATGTAATTGATCACTATATGCAACTGTAACCATATCCGGCCCTTCGACATAACTTTAATCGTATACGCCTTCTAGTAATTTTAAAAAATGGAAGGTACTAGAGATTTCTAGGCGGCTCAGTCATTTAGTTCAACGTGAGTTCGGAATATTGAGAGATCTCCGTAGAAGCTTCGCCTTTTAGATGCGCTTTCCATTGCGTTGTGTTTAACGTTCTTAATAGTTTGAAGTGTCACTACGGATTTCACTCTGTGATACTGAGGAGAACTGTATAAGGTATTTCTCCCGCCTTCCTAGCGTGCCTTCGTGGTGTAGTGGTTCTGCACGCTGGGCCGGTATTCAGGAGGTCCGGGGTTCGATTCCCGGCGAAGGCGGTTGCTATTTTTTCATCTCTCCTTCCTCGAAATAACCTAATGTCTCTACAGTGGCGCCCGAACTAAAAAGGATGTTGGATGAGGATTCTTCACACCCAGGATTTGGCGATTGGGTCCCCTAAAAACCCCAGTCGCTCCTTAAAAAGGGGAGTATATAATGTATTTCTCCCGCCTTCCTAGCGTGCCTTCGTGGTGTAGTGGTTCTGCACGCTGGGCCTGTATTCCGGAGGTCCGTGGTTCGATTCCCGGTGAAGGCGGTTGCTAATTTTTCATCTCTCCTTCCTCGAAATAACCTAATTTCTCTACAACTGTGCGAGCATTTTTGTGGAAAGTTCCAAAACCGTAAAGGTTTTCTTTTGGTAAAATAAATGTTATCAAGTTATCATCGGTTCTGTGTGCATTCAATATACAATATTCAATATTCGAACCCGAATGCACGCAACATTGTTATTGTTATTAACATAAATTTTCAAAAATTTCTTTTAAATGGCTTAATTTGTTAAACAGAACAGTTATAGTGTGATAAATAAATCAAAGGAATAATTTAGGAATTGGATTTTTGTAAATCGCTCTAAATATAAAATCTTATGTTCAGCTCAATGGCAACACTTTTAAGGTCACTGGGCGACAGATGCCTTGGTAGCATAAGTAAATAATAGTAAAACAAAGAATTACCTAAAAGACGTTTGTAGCATTAAAAATAAACTTCCTTATATTCAGACCATACGCACTTACTCAAAAATTATTAAGTTTATATGATTGAATCTTATTTCAATAAAATAAAATAATAAAAGAATCTTTTCAGTATTGTGCACACCCTTAGGGAACATCAGAATCAAATGAAACGTGGAGGCGGAAAAAAAATTAATTCTCAACTAAATGAATTACTAATTAAAGACAGGCACAGTCATGGTTATCACTGGAGATGATTCCTTTTTCTGATTTACTTAATTTAATCAGAATTTTATCTGCTGAAAACTTACCCCGGGGAACGGAAAAAAAAAAAAAAAAAAAAAAAAAAAAACATATCTGCTAATGAATTGCTGCTATAATTTACAGCACAGGCTTGTATCATATCAAAATGAATTCTTTTTTTTTTTTTTTTTTTTTTCAGTTTCCATGGTATCTGTATTAGTTTGCTACTAATACGAGCATTTCCAGAATTACTGTGATGAATAAAATGGCTGAATGTTCTGTTGCTGTTCACTCTCCCGAGTTACCAAAATTAGCATATTAATTCATTAGCTCTTCTTGGGAGAACAATTAAGGATTTAAATTGATAAAATTCCGTTAAAATATGCAATTGGACGCGCAAATCTCACACTGCTTGTTTAATCAGCTGAAGGAAACGTAGCATTTGCATTCGTAATTGCAATTAAAACGAGAGCCTCTCATTAAGGAATTCTGTTTCCGAGGATGAAGGTTGTAAATGTAAATAAACAAGCATTTAAAGTGCGCAGTACGAAAGGGAATTCCAGGCTGTTTATTAGTGCGATATGAATTATTCGAAATGTTTTCGATTTGCAGACTTAGAAATGTTTATGCAATTTAAGGAAATGAAAACAGAGAATTTTAAACACTAGGAATAATTTCATAAATAGCGGAATAAGTTCTAATGTTCCAGTTCACGATATAATAGAGTCCACTTTCTTCTACAAAGTTCTGTAAAAGAAGAATTCAAACTGAATTTGAAACGGGGACTTTCAGATTCAATGTTTGAATGAATATGTAATTTATTATTTTTGAAGACCGATAGCGCTTTGCATTAAAGACTTCAACAACTCTTTTAAATTTAATTCAAGGCTTTAATACAATGTTAAAATTTTTAAGCATCATAAAATCTAAACTGAAATTGTACTGTAAAAATCTGAATTCTTAAAAAATCTACAAAGGGTATTTTTTCGCCATAAATCGATATTTGTAATGTTTATCATATTTTAAATATTTTCTGATACTAATGTTTTGAAACACAATTCAACTGCCATGACCTTTATTCAGCGTAAAGATATGCATATGAATTACTTTCAATTTTAGCCCACCAGCGGCCGAGCGGTAAAGTCGCTGAACAATGGTAGTTCGGTCCGAGGTTCGCATCCCGCGAACGGGCTGGCTGCATGGGTGTTTTTGTGGCTTTTCCCATGTGTAACGTGCATACGAGCCAGTTTCCCTTAGAAAGTCCTCCGCGAAGGCATCCCTCCCCTTAGGCAGAGATAGCCCTAGTGTGCTTTGCCATAATTAAATACACCGTACCCCCACCACTTTCAATTTTATATTACGATAGCTAAATTAACTCATCTTCGATTAGTTTCCACTTTCTCCTTCTCCGTTTTTCTATGGAATTATATATATATATACTTTTTATTCAATAACTTTAACTTTCAAGAACGGCCTTTACTTAAAAACTTGTGAGTCAATGCCTAAAAGATTAAATGAACAAATATTGAAACAAGAATGACGTGACAAATGAAGTGAATAAGGTTACCGAAGCAAATGCAATGTGAGTTTTGTCATTTTCGGCTATTACTAAAAGTTGTTCGATTATTTTTGTGAGACTATTTTTGCTCATTAAACAAATGATATTGGTTTTTGAATTTAATTTTCATCTTTTCGAAAAATGCATTTACAATAAAAAATGTTGAATTCATATATAATTAAAACAAAAGCCTTTCTTTTTGTTATAATTTATTTTAGTTTTTATGCTCATTAAAAAATACAAAAACTCAAAGTGCTCACTCATATTTGTGAGTCACTGTACGTGTGAGTACTTTACATTTGAAAAGGAAACCAGCAAAAGTAGCACTTTTAAAACTGAAATTCGTTTTCAATTTGACTTTTCATTTTTTTCAGCAATAAAGATTTAGTTTTATGTATTAGCAGCAGCAAATATTACGTTTATTTAAGAATAAAAATATTTGTGATTTTTTTCATATTTTTTAGTTTTGTACACATTTTTATTTTAACGGTAAACTCTTCTTCATTGCATTAAACTGTTATCTGAAGTTTACACATTGAAAAAAAAAAAAAAAAATTAGGGGGGGGGAGAAAAATTCATAAGCTCGTCTCGATTTCAAAATGTAGCATTGCATAACGTCAGCCACGATCTGGACGTACAAATCGCTCAAATTTAGAAGAAGAAATTGACCTTCTACTTGTTGCGTCACGCAGCAATTAGCTAAAAAATTTTATGACGAGCCGCTTGTATCATGAAGTACTCAATTACATTAAAATTGCATTTATTATGATCAAAGGTGTTCCGTTTAAAAGATTTAAAACTTTATTACTTAATTTTCCAAAACTAAACGTAATCTTCAGTCTTGAGGCCAGCTTTTTTCCCATTGATCTTTTTCATGAACCCAAGAATTCATAAGGGCATCCTAAGTTTACCAACATAAGTTCCTAAGTTTACCAACATGAGTTCATAGACGGAATAATATTTATTTTAGTTTTCTTGTTAAATTTCATAAGAAGTAAAAAGTCATCTGGGCATACTTTGATGAAGACAGATAATATTTTGATTATTACGAAATAAATCGGGATATCGGAAACATTTGACTCTAAAATATTCGTAACAGGTATGATTAGTATTTTTTGTTTGTTTTTTGATGGGATACAATTTTTAAAGCTTGAACGTTACAAATAAAACCTACAACCATAAGAATAATTTTATAATTTGTATATTCATCCAATTCGTAGAATCAGTTTTCCCATTCAGTTTGAAAAATAAATTCAATAATTATAATGCAACAATATTTTTTTCTCAACCTGTAGAGATATTAGGGGTGAATCTTTACATTATGGTAACTTGACGATTTTTGGCGAAAATTTGGCGACCAACCCTGCTACAGCAACCTGCTAGTTTTGTTTTGGACGCCATTTTGTTTTCACAAAGTAAAGGTTTTTTTTTTTTTTTTTTTTTTTTTTTTTTTTTTTACTCAACATTTTTTCCAACAATCTGCTAGCCGAATTACGCTTATACTAGAACTTTTATGGAACAAAAATGCTTAATCATGACGAAGATTTAGGTGCAAAATTGGGAGAAAGTGCAGAATCGCAAACTGCTTGCCACGTTTCTAAGAATTGCACATACAGGGTATCCATGTACACATCGACCTATTTTCACTTAAAAAAACATCCCAGAATTGCACAAAAATGGCATTGCGCACACTCTATCTATGTACACATACACCTATTTTCACTTAAAAAGTCAAAGAAAATTGACAAAAATCAAATTCTTCTTACTCTTGTAAAAAGCGCCAAACAAATAAGTGGGCAATTCTACACTTTAGCAGCGAAATTGTTTCTAAGTGCTTATGAGCTAAAATCCCGATTGGGATTTTCCGGAAAATGTCACATTACATGTCTCATAATCTCTCATTTTCCTGAGACAAAATAATCTGTGATTCGAACTGTGTACTTCTCAGATTATTGTTAAAGTCCTAGCTAGTAGCTTTTATTGCCTTACCAAAATGTCGCCAAACTACCTGTTACCATATTCTAATGATTAGCCACATTAGGTAATTTTTGAAAGCAGGAGAGATGAAAAATCAGCAATGCCCTCGCCAGGACTCAACCCACGGACCTCTCGAATACGCGTCGAGCGTACTGATGCCATGCTAAAAAATACGGGAAAACACCTTATAAACCAAATCTGCCGCAAAAAGATGTGTAGCTTCAGGTTGATGCTTTTCTTCCAGGCGATGGGTGCGACCCTTGTAAATTATTTCAAAGTGAAGATATTTGTGAATTATTCGACGGTAAATTCGTTTAGATGCATTTAATTCATTTTTTCCAGGCGTTACGTACTACAGCTTCGCTGTTAAGTGGTCCAGAACTCTCTCCTGTGTGAAATCGTTTAAAAGGAATTTGATGAACCTTTCAAATTCTTACCTGGGATTAGACTTTTATTTTTTCCAAAGCTGTTGATTTCAGTATCTCAAAAATACATGGAGCA
This sequence comes from Stegodyphus dumicola, assembly GCF_010614865.2. Lineage (NCBI taxonomy): Eukaryota > Metazoa > Arthropoda > Arachnida > Araneae > Eresidae > Stegodyphus > Stegodyphus dumicola. The sequence continues at coordinate 130,375 of NW_023315036.1, forward strand.
CTTTTTTTCTTTCTTTTCCCCTTAAATGTTTTATAATAAAATGCACTTCAAATTTAAATAACATGGCCAAATATTTTTTATTTCATTTTTTATGATTTCAAAATAAAAATATTTCCGAAAAACGTGCAACGTAACCCATTCGTTAACCGTGTCGATTTTGGGTTAATTGTTGCTCTAAATATTAAAAATTATGTACTAAAGGGAAATGTAATGCATTTTTAACAGCATATACGTCATTCTGCTGTGTGAGCTCACTTTGAAGACATAAAAGATTCAAATTAAATTGCTGTTGGGAAATTTTATTAACGTTCTGTACTTGTAAAGTTGACCAAGCTGCTTTCTTAAATTCTACATATTGCATAATACTTACATTTTATATATTACATCTTATATTTCTTAACAGAAGTATTTATGTTATCTAAGGTATTTCTCCCACCTTCTTAGCATGCCTTCTTGGTGTAGTGGTCAACCCGCTCGGCGCGTATTCGAGAGGTCCGTGGTTCGAGTCCCGCCGAGGGCATTGCTCATTTTTCATCTCTCCTGCTTACAAATAACCTAATGTATCTACAGTGTATAACAATGAAGTATTCAAGAGTGTTCGGATGTGTACAAGTGTGCGTAAATGCATGTAAAGTATGTGGTGATACACAAATATTCTTTTTCGAGTGCAGCAACTCGAATTTTGTTTTTGCGACAGAGGATGAGTGTGTCTTATCGGAAAGTATCAAAATATACACGGATCTAGTTCAGATGTCAAACAACAAACAACAGCGTTATATTTTAAAATTTTCACAGGACTAGTTCCGATGGTTTTACCGAGCCACCATCCTCAGCTGCAAATGTGCAAATGAACGAGATAGGATACAATGATTAGATAAGATAAGAAACCCTGGACAATAATAAGCAAGTGGCGCCATCTGTTGATGAAACCAGAACTAAAACATAATTTCTTTAAAGGCCGAAGGCAAAGACGGATTGGAATTAGGATCGTTAACTAGAACAGAAAGATTTTTTTGAATATGAAATGCCTCTAGAAAATCCAGTTCTCCAATGGAAGATGTTTTTTTGAATAATTTTGGCAGTAAAAAAAATTTAAAGTGTGATTTTCAGACCAACAATTTTGGGCAACGGAAGACTTCTGTGTTTGCTTTCTTCTATTATATGCCTCATGTTCCTTGAGGCGAAATTTCAAGGCTCTCTTAGTTTAGCCAATGTAAATTAAACCAAACTGGCAAGGAATCCTATAAATACCCCAGGAATTCATATCCGGAATGGGGTCCCTTGAGTATGGAACTCGGAATTTTATTGATGGGAGAATAAACGACCCGAAAGTTAAATTTCTGCAAAATATGTGCAACTTTATAGCTAATTAATGAAAAGAAGGGAATGACAACAGAATTTTTATCATCTCCTAAAACAAGAGTGTGCTTTTTAGTGTGTTGAGATGAGAATTTTATAACTGCTTGATTAATAACGTTGGGTGAAAAGCCCCTGTCAATAGTTATTGCTTTAAATAATAATCTAGCCCAGGCTTTCTTATTTTGTCTGATCAATGTATCCTATCTCGTTCATTTGCGCGTTTGCAGCTGAGGATGGTGGTTCGATAAAACTATCGAAACTAGTCCTGTGAAAATTTGAAAATATAACGCTGACGTTTGTTGTTTGACTTCAGAATTAGTATTTGTTCAGCGTGTTATTGTGTCTTAATACACGGATCTGCTTGTGAGGTATGGATTTTAAAATGTAATGAATAATAAACTGTTGTCGGTAAATATGATATTTTACACTAGTCGCGAAAATGTGCCCAATGTTAAGAGGGCCTTATGCTCTTCGAATATGTGACTATTGCAAGAATTGGGATATTTTATTTATTTTAAAAGCAATTACTCCCAACTTTTCACAGCTGACTATATAATATAGCTGCTTTGGAAACTAGTAATCAGAAAGTTTGTGTTGCCACAAATATTTTTGTAATTTAATCCGCTTTGTGACAAAATTTTTCCTCATGTTTCCACTTTGCGCGCATGATATTTTATAAATGTCCAATGGTGCATACTTGAAATTTGATCGAATTCTTTATATGGGCACTATTTTCTAACTGAACCAAAAATATGATGAATGTTTTAATAGTAAAAAAATTTATGCACGAAAATATTACAGATTTTTTTAATAAAACACATTTTATAAACTCAACTCCAGATAAAATAAAAATTCAACATGAAATTCTTAGAATTTTTGGTTCACAGTAGTTTCCAAATGTTATGAAAGCTATATATTAAATATGGAATTAAATTATGCAGCAAAATGTTTTAAACTGTGCGCGCAAGGTGGAAACATGACGAAAAATTTTGTCATAAAGCGGATTCAATTATAAAAATATTTTTGGCAACACAAACTTTCTGATTGCTATTTCAGAAAGCAGCCATATTATGTAGTCAGCTGTAAAAAAAGTTGAAAGTAATTGCCTTTACAATAAATAAGTTATCCCAATTCTTGCAACAGTCATATATTCGAAGACCGTATGGGTTTTAAGGTGTACGAGTCCCTTTAAAACCATATAATTATTTCAGTACTATTCAGTACTTATTCAGTACTAATAAAGAAAAAATGAATGAAATCAGTGATGCTCCGCTTTCAAGCTTTTAATTTGCTACCGATTCATTCCCTTCTGTAAAATAATAATAATAATAAAAAAGTAGATTTGTGTCATTTTTCAAAGGTTGAAACTAAATTATTGTTTCTCTTTCTTCAGATCACGAGGCTAAAGATTGACAACAATCCTTTCGCAAAAGGCTTTCGGGATTCCGGTGCAGCACGGAAAGATAAAAGGTTAGCGGTTTAACTCCTTCTCAAATAGTTTATTTCCGATTACTTTATAATTTTCTTTTGATTTGTTTATGACATGTATGAAATGATAAAATTCCTATAAAAAGCAATTATACTCGAAGGAAAATTCAGCCCAAGGACATTTTGACAATTCTACTCATTTTTTATCCCAAGGCATTTTCGGGGCACAAGTGTTATTATTGAAGCTCCCCCCCCCGATAAAAATGACGTCCATTCATAATTTGAAAACAGACAGCATTTAATTATTGTATAATAACCAGCAGTATTTATGTGGTGTCTTCCTTTTTCCGCGATTCCTGTTTCCGAGGTTATCAAAATCATTCCTATTTCCGCAAAATCATCAATCTTCATTACCCACCTTCCGAAAGGGATTACATTGTGGGGACCGAGTGGACCTTGGCCTCTCCCGAAAGGTAGGAAAGCAAAACATTTGTAAACATTTGTAAATTTAAAAAGAAGAACTTTTAAAAGAAATAATCGAAAAATATTTACGATCTCAGATCTTTGCATGAATGAAGATAATATTGTATTTAAAAGGAGAGAGAGACAGATGTTCAAACTCCGATGATTTTGGCATTGAACTAAAAGATTGTTTCCTAAAGTAAAAAACAATATTCTTCCAAAATTCTGCATAAAGGTGAGTTATAATAAAAAAATTTTAGAATAAATATTCGTTCTTAAATGACATTCTTTCTTTTAAAACGACGACTTCTTTGGTCTTAATTACGCTATTGCAGCTTTTAATTCTTTCATTTATGCAAATCCAATAAACGATATTTTCCTTATTTTTATTCTGAATTCGATACTGATAACCTTTATAAAGGGCTAAGTGTTTTTTTCTTTTAGTTCCAATAATGTTTAAAACATTCATATTGATTACTATAAGATGTGAAAATAACAGCTAATATTGTAGCAGAATTACAAATGGAATGAAACTTCAGATTTCAAGAGGAGCCTAAACTAAGACACGTCTTCAGTCTAACGAAGATTAACTTATTCACAAAAGAACAGCCCAGCTCTTCTTAGTGACTCATCATGACATCTCCTTAGGAGCTGTGGGAGGGGTATCTTTTTCTTAATGATATCTTTCTTACATTCTAAACTCATTAAAGATGCATCCTTACAACTTTCAGACAAATGGGATTTTTCACAAAAAATACAAGTATCAGACTTTTTATACTTTTGAAAATTTTCATTACACTTATTACTATTACTACTATTTGCATTAATTAGTTCACATGCAGTTGGAACAACAGGTTTTGTGTCAAAAAACTTATTTTTCTTATTACTTTATCCGAACCCAAACATCACGGGTAAGTTTAACTCTAAATTCAGTTTTACTTCCCTTTTTAGAAAATCAATTAATGACTCCAATCACTCTTACCTGTTGTTTAGGTGACATACCTCGTTGTCTTTCCCAAATTTGTATTAAACCAGCAGGAAGTGCTGATTCCACTAAAGGAAAAAAAACAACTGCAAATTTATCTTTAGTTAAACCGAGTGATTCCAATGCGCGTAGTTGAGTTTGCAACTTGTCATAAGAGTTAATAAGTCTATCTTTGTTTGTCATTGATTACCAGTTTTAATAGCTCTCTAACATAAATTTGAATTAAAACATTTTCATTTCCAAATCGTTCTTTGAGGTACTCCACGGCTTTTTCGTAATTTTCTTCCGTAGCAGGAAAACTTTCCACTATTGCTCTTGGCACAGTTTCAGGTTTCCTAGATTGTAGTAGATAATGAAACTTGTCTCTCTTGTCGATGCAAGTATCTTCATGTATTTTACTAAACCTCGTCCAAAACGTCAACCACTTTCGGGAGTCTCCATCGAACTTCACCAGTTCGATCTCCGGCAGTTTCTGTTTTGCAGCCGTAACTATTCCTGATGAAGAACCGCTATTCGTTGAACCAGTAGAAGGTTGTGAACACTTATCCTTTTTCCTGTTGGCTTTTACTTTCAACGTAGATAATTTATCGTAATATTCTTGAGCTGCACTAAATTCTCTTTCGTATTCTTCTTGAGAACAGCCTTTTTTAAAAGAGTCATCTGTATTTCGTAAAGTTTTATACTTCTCTGAAATTTCCGATATCACGGGAACAGGAAGAATTTTGAAAAACGCGGAAACAGAACTAATTCATTTATATTACCACTAAAAAAAGCTAACTGCGAAAATCAGTTATCCTGCAAATTATCTAGCTCACCTGCAGGTTAACTAGCGTTATTCGTTAAAGTGCGGAAAATTATCTCATTTCTCAAATCCCCTAGTAATCTAGATATTACCTAGATAATCTGCAAATTACCCGCTAGGCGCTCCTTAAAGCGAAAATAAGATCTTTGCTGGAACGACAGCAACGTTTGTGTACTCTTAAATGAATCGATATCTAAAGAATTAAGTTAATACAATCAGTAACTACATACCTCGTGCGTCTTCTGTTCTTTACTGGACTCTTCATCGACTGGGAAAGCCTGAAGTTTTATTCTTTTTGTTTATTCTTTGTATCGTGTTTCATTGCTTAAATCTGTTGATTGTATTAAAAACAAAATTTAACTCTAGTAATTCTTGCCCGTATAATCCTCTCCTATACTGAAGAATTAATTCATTTTTACTGACTACACACTTTTATGTTAGATCGGAAAGGTAAACCTTTCCTTGAATTTCATATTCAAAAATTAAAAAATTTCCTTGAAAAATATTCTTTATTATTTTATTTACTTTTTTGCAGTATATTAATCTAAACTGAAAATGTCTGGAGTGTTTAATTTTATTTAAAAAAATCTTTTTATGTAAAATAAAACTTCCATCCCTCGTGACTGTTTTCAACTTTCGAATGAGTAACAGTTTTGTATATTTTAATTTAAACATTTAAAACAAACAGTAATTGTTTTTGCGTCGTTAATGCTATTTTTTATTAAGATACCGATACTATTTTCTCAGCTTTTAAATTTAATACCTGCTTTTCATAAATAAATATTTCATTCTAGAAGACAAAATTCTATATTTGGTTCACATTCTTATCAAGAAGAATCCCTGACCGCCTCTCCTCCGGACGATGGAAGGGGAGACGAAGCAGAAGACAGCAGTGATAACGAAAATGTTGACGTGGATACTCCAGACAATGGTAAGATGTTTTCCTATTCTAGGTTCTCAGCACCTTTCAATTAAAAGATACTAGGAATTTCATGTTACGGAATCACAAGAAAGCTTAATGCTGTTTTCAGCGACGGTAGCAGTTAAGAATGAGTTCGAAATCCCACCGATTAACCCTTTGCGACACAGTCTGGCCGGTCTGGACCTAAAAACCTTCTGTACACACAGAAAAATTGAATGAAAAAGGAATTATAGGTTACTCTGAACCTTCTTTATTTATAGTAGATGGCAGCTCAACACAAACCAGTCCATATATTTTAGATATGTTTAGCTTTTTTAAGACCCTCATTTTTCAAGGAAATCTTCCAGATTTTTTTAGGGTGTAAAAGGAATTGTTTGAAAAGAAATTTCTATATTATGTTTTTGGTTGAATGCTAATCTCCTTATTCTATATTAGTTTTAAATTTTTACCTTGAAATCTTCCCTAAAATCAAATGGCGAACCCTAGGTGTGCCCAGACCAGGCTCACCGATCATCTAGGAAAACTGTATTCTTTGTTTCTCCGCATCTCATCGGTCAGTTCATTGACAACAATGCTCGTTTCAGCACTCTTTTCGAAGCTCTATTCAATCAGTATGCCCACTTTGGGCCCACAGAATTAAAAGATAATCTTCACAAAATTTTACTTTTGTACTCCTCTAGGCCTAATTAGACTGCCCACCTTTTTTTTTTTTTTTTTTTTTTTTTTTTTTTTTTTTCCCCATCAAAATTCCAACTTTAAAAGGCAGCGTGCCGGAAAGGGTTAAAAAAATGCTTCATTCAACGAAAACTACCAGAATTTGCGTCCACTTTCGAACTATTTCATGCTTACATTTTAGGAAAGAAATACTCGAAGACCTGAAATTTTTTTCATAAGAGATAGAAGGATAATTTTGATGCTTGAAGGATTTTCAGATAAAGAATTAAAGCCATACAAAAGGAAAATTCTTTACTTTTTTTTTTTAGCAAAGAGGGCAAAATGCATGTCGTTTAAAGCAGTGAGTTAAAAAAACGAGTCACCTCTAATGCCAAACTCAACTTTTTTTAAGTTGTTCATTCTTTAGAAGCAAATATATGTGTTATAATAAAAATAATTCGACTCCGTTTCTTAATTATATATAGAAACAGAGAGCATTTTCTACTCATTTCGAGAACATAGCATAGTTAGGTGACAGTTTACAAGTATCTATATCCAGAGATAATTAATCAATACGTTGACTTCCGACCACGAGATGATTACGGCAGTATGCTGTTAAAAGCCCACAACGAGTTACCTCGTTTTCGCAGAATAGCTTTTAAGGGCTTACTACGAGTTAATACTTTCATGGGAGTTTTGTGGGCAACAAAGAGGGTTTACTTATTCTTTATACAAGGTTTTCAAAATATAAGAAATTAAATTAAATATGGCTATAACAATAGATTTTAATTATGATATACTTTCGAACATGTCCTCATTTTCTTTGAACGTTTTATTTCCAGTTAGAAAAGAGATAAATGGTTCTGTAAATTTATAAATAAATGTTAAAGAGCACATTGACATCCAAACTAGATTTTGTTCAAAATATACTTTAGCAGACAACTTGCTAAAATTTAAATTGTGTGAAAGGAAATCATTGATAACAAGCCGACTAGCAGCCGACCGAGCGAATAAGACCGCTGAACACTGGTGGTCCTACCTGGGTTAAAATCCCAAAGAACAGTTTGTCGGCATTTACGTTTCGAGGTTTCCACATGTGTCACATGGATACGAAACTTTCCCTTACAAAATCCTTCACGAAGGAATTCTTCCCCTTCGACAGATATCCTTATGAGCCTTCACGTACTCCAGAACAAGTAAGATACCAAACATAAAAGAAAACTCATCAAAGATTTCAATGACTTAAGAAAAAAAAATTAAGATACTAAAAATAATTTTGCAGTGCATTTAAATAAATTTCTGCACTGTATTAGGAAATTTATTATTAACTGGAACTATGAAAAGTGTTAAACACACAGTAACTTATGCTATTAAAAATACACAGTAACTTACGCTCGCAACAAAAGTTAGCTTTAAGGGGGCTCATACACCTTAACCCCTTATGATCTTCGAATATATGATTGTTGCAAGAATTGGGATATTATATTTATTTCAAAAACAATTACTTCCAACCTTTTTGCAGCTGACTACATAATATAGCTGCTTTGAAAACTTTCGAAAAAGTTTGTGTTGCCAGAAATATTTTTGTAATTTAATCCGCTTTGTGACGAAATGTTTCGTCATGTTTCCACCTTGCGCGCATGATATTTTAAAAATGGCTAATGGTATATACTTGAAATTGGATGGAATTCTTTATATGGGTCTAACTGAACCTAAAATCTGATAAATATTTTAATATTAAAAAATTGTATGGACGAAAACATTACAGACTTTTTTAATAAAGTACATTTTATAAACTCAACTCCAAATAAAGTAAAAATTTAACATGAAATTCTTAAAATGTTTGGTTCACAGTAGTTTCCAAATGTTATAAAAGCCACATATTAAATATGGAATTAAATTACGCAACAGAATGTTTTAAACTGTGCGCGCAAAGTGGAAACATGACGAACAATTTTGTCACAAAGAGGATTAAATTATAAAAATATTTGTGGCAACACAAAACTTTCTGATTACTATTTCAAAAAGCAGCTATATTATGTAATCAGCTGTAAAAGGTTGGAAGTAATTGCTTTTAAAATAAATAAGTTATCCCAATTCTTGCAACAGTCTCATATTCGATGATCTTATGGTTTTTAAGGTTTATGAGTCCCCTTAACTAAAAGCAGCTTACGCTGGAAATACTTTACTTAGAAACTATACTAAGAAAAAATTACGAATAACCGTAACAAAAATACGAAAAATCGATGAAGAGGATTTTCATGTAACACTATTCTAAATCGTTATTAGCCAAGGAAGCGTTAAATTGCATTTTGTAAACCTACGTTGCTTTCCTAAAAAAAGAGAAATGTTGAGGCCCCTAATGAATAATTAATAGTGAAATGGAAGTTCATTGAATATGCAACTTATTTCATGTTAGCTCTACCTTCTGGACAACTAAACTGGTTCGTCAAATCCTCACTGTTACCCAATAAATTTTCATCATTCATTTTTTTTAGCAAAAATGGTACAGAAGTTTAGATACGTAGCTTTTCAGTTAACTCTGCTTGCTGAAAGGTTTCTACAGAGATTGTTTTCGTAATGTTTCCCTGCTGATTTTCTCCTTTTGAGTAAGCTAGCGAATGAGAATGAAATATCCTAAGGGAAAATTACAATCAGTCTCCAGACATTAAACATAAATATATTTTCCTTAAGATATGATAAATGGGGTGTTTGAATTTTACTGCCGTTTGTAGAATTTTCAGATTTGCGCCATATTCGGATGCAACGTTTCAAATAGGAACGTTGGTATGTAAAATGAAAAATTGGCTTCCATTTCGGTGGTATTCAGCTCGAATCATTAGTTTTCTCTTCAAATGTTTAAAAACAAAATCACTCACTAAAGTCTAGTCACGTCATTTACTTTTTAAAGACTCTCTGTAGTTCGTACTGGAGACAACGCCGTCTCCGAAATTAAACACTAGTTACCAGTCATAGTCAGCTTGTGTGGTCTGCTTTAATCCTCTAAATTATGACGGCAAATCTTACGTTTTTGACTTCTCGGAAAATCTCTACATAGGCTGTTCGCACATTTTTTACACGATTTTCCTTTGCTATAAAACAAAATCATCTCCTTCGACCTTTTTTTTAATACAAATATAATTTTGAAAATATGAATTATCGTCTGCTGCTTGACAGTTTTGTTTTCAGGCAAAATGTCGCTTTTAAAGAAGCAATGGATGGAAGGCTATCTTTGTGTTTTCTCCGAAGTAAATTATTCGTATCTAGTTCTAATAAAAAAAGCTGGAAAAGCCATGGTTTTTCGCTATCTAAAGCTACGATAAGTAATATTGTTAACAATAAAGGGAAAAAACAACAAAATTTTGTTTCGAGTTAAAATATTTTTCCAGATACATATATAAGTTAAAAACGGAATGTTTCAAATGTTGCAAAGGTAAGTTCTTTAATGTTAAAAAAAATTAATGAAAAACATCGAAGGACAATTGTAAAATCACCAAAATACTCAGTGTTAACTATAAACAAAGTGATTCATCTGATTTCAACCTTAAAAAGGCGAGAAAACATAACGTGCATCGTCTAGCTTTAAGACCTACCGCCGAACTCGGAAAGCGCTGGTTAATTACGCATTTATTACAAAAATTTATCCGGACAAATGTGGAAAAATATTGTTATAATAGACGAATCTTGGGTACATTTAAATCAGTGCAATAAAAAGGGATCCATTTATTATCATCAAAGAGAAGAAAAATTTCTTAAAACGTGGTTCAAAAAATCTAAAAGTGTTCCAAAGGGATCTATGATTATTCCTGGTTTCTCATATAACGGCAATTTTAAAAGAAAAATCTGATGCGTACACAGCATGACTTTCTTGCACGGAATATTAAATCATATGCATTTTTTCTTGTATTTCATTTAAACTTATTGGATTGAATTAAATCTACTTCGGCGATAGCGCATAAACTACAACAGAATAAATGCACTCTTTAAAATTCACTATATTTGTTTTACCATAGCGACACTCTGGCGCTAGGCTCACTCAACAGCGTTATATTTCGTTCATTATAACTCAGAAAGCACAAAATTTATATCATTTCAGAAATTATCTAATCGTTGTCACGTGTTCTATTCAAATACTATAATAAACCTAAAACGACGTATAAATGAAATCAAGCAAACAAAACAAAAAAGAAACAGTTTTTCACAGACAATTCAGTATTTCTCATTCAATTAATTCAGTTTTCACTTCCCGACAAGTCAAAAATATATAAAAACTCAAACTATCTATATTAAAAATTACGAAGTAAACCTGAAACACTTATTTCCTCGAATAAATTCCAGAATGGATTAAGCATGATTTAATTCTCTATAATAAAAGAAGGCGTTATCTTTGTTCTTGCATGGCGGACATGTTCTGAAACATGTCCGCCATCGCAAAATTCATTAGGCTTAGCCGCACTTAAACAACTTTTAAATTGTTGATAACTCCACAAATATTGCATGCAGATTTACTAAAGGCATAAAAACCCTAACCGGAAGATAAAAACCACATAATTCAATCATTTTTAAAACAAAAAATGTACAATTTACAAACATATAAGAGTAAAGAAACTGAGATCACTGAGCCGGGTAACAGAGTGGATATATATATAAATATATTTATATACGTTTGGTGCGGCCGATTGCAACCAAAATACGAGGTGCACATCTACATGTTATAGCAGTCCTATATACAAAATTTCAACGTTCTGAGGCTACTCGTTTTTGAGTTATGCGAGATACGTGCATACGTACGTACGCCACGAACAATTCTCTTCAGAATTAATTTTAAAGCAGTTTTATTATTTTTTGGAGGAAAAGAGTCTTTTATTCTGTGCTTAGGTACAGATTTCATGCAAAAACATCGTTAATTGCATTCGGTAGCGATCAAAATGGATATTTTCGTTGAAATATGCTGCCCGAAAGTTTTCGCAATTACAATACTTCCGTTTTACTTCCTGCAAAAAAGTAAAAATGAAGTGAAGAAAAATGTTAAGATCAGCTCCACATACTGTCTTGAACATATTTTATACCGAATTTTTAAATGTCTAAAATACCTTCTCTTTCCCCACAGTGCTATCTATCAGTAGAACACCACCAAAACAAAGCGGTGTCCGCCGATAACATCGCGGCAAAAACATCGTGGAAGAAAACGTCGCGGAGAAAACAACGCAAGGTAAAAACGTCGTGCTACAAAACATCGTGGGAGAAAACATCGCAAAGAGAAAACAAAGCAAGTAGCCACACGTCAAAATCCACTGTTAATTTCCTCAAACTAAATTGAGCAAAAAAAGAGTATCAAGGCCATGTCTTTCAGTCGTATTTCTACTAAATCTCTCGATGTACGTATCTATCAGCCATGGATTTATGCGCTTTTGGACTTTTAAAAAGCGAATTGTCTGAACGTTGACCTACAACCTCATTGGACTTTGTTAAGTTGCACAAGAGGAATGAGATGAAATACCTCTTCCGATTCTACAAAAGGTTTTATTGTTTGGGGAAATTGCAGTGTAGAAAGATAGCAAAGAATAAGGGTTAACAAACAGAACAATTTAAAATACAAGCATCCAGGTAAGATATTCCTGTAAATAAAATGAAAGTCATCTAAAAAATGTGAAAACAGCCTCTATATTCGTGAGATATTCGAAGCCCAGCATCCAATAAATCTTTTTGCATTTAACATTTCATTAAATATTTCTTCTGAATACTTCAGAAGTTAGTGCGAAAGCGTTGGTCAAATATTTTAAAACTTTTGAACTGAAAATACTGTCTGATGAAATTAAGCTGGCGTTTCATTTTGATACCTTTTCCTGAAAGAACGATTTGATAAGCTTGTTTCAAAATTAACGCTTTTAATGTCCTGTACAAACTGAATCCATTTTCTTCGGCGCCTGAATTCGTGGATCCATTCCGGTTCTTAAATTCGAAATTATTAATCGTTGTTGAACTTAAGTAGAAAAACTACTGCATATCTCGAAGGAAGGGAAGCTGAGCAGAGGTATACAATGGTACGTATCTAGTTAGGAATTGGATCGAATTCTTGGCACTTGTGTCATGGATTCATGTTTCCTTTAGTAATTAACAGCTGTTAAAAAAATTAAATTCACACGATTTAGGGATTTTCTAACTACGGAAGCCCTTCATTTTTAAAGCAATACTGGTAACTTTTATCAAAGATAAATCCACAATTCATAACCTAGTGAGGAGAGGGGTACAAATTTGGATTATTAAGCAATCTCAGTGAATGAGGAAAATATATATACATGAATGTACGCTTTTTACTGCAAGAAGGTAAACAGATTCTAGACCTAGACAATTTAAAGGAAAGAAACTCGGCCGAAAAGCTGAAATTCTTATAATTCCATTTGCTATAAAATGCCATAACTTTGTACAAACTATTTCGAAGAATGTCATGAAAGGCGACGACATTGTCAGATTATTTCCCAGATAAAATATTTAAATGCACTTGTATGCAGTTATGAGTGTTCTATTATTATTACATTGTTCTAACATGAAAAACTAGTAAGACTAGTACTAGTAATAGAACTAGTAGTCTTGCTTAATTAAATGAATAAAATTATCATGTAAATGTGGAACACAAAGCCCATGTACTTGCATTTACTTGTTCGCCTTCCATACCAGGACGATGGACCATCAGCGTCTTAAAAACCTTTACGAGAAGAAACTGCTATCCTGGCTTTTGCTTTTAGTTATTCACCTAACTCTCTCAAAAGCTCAAAAGGCAAAAGCTGAAACTTAAAAGCTTTTAGACCGTTCCATTCGGCAGAAAGAAAAAAAATATTTTAAAATGTGTGCACATGAAAGCGAGAAGAATTCTTGATGAAAATTGCAATCTAGAAAATTAATGATTGCCCGCTCTTCTAATGGTACGGAACTTTCCACTTACCGTGGAGACGTATGCGCCAAACAGAACGATATCTCTGCAAACAATGCCCCCTGATGGCAATGCTAAGAATTATTGATGAGCTCTTTTGGTGGGGATTCCTGGCACAGCAAATCACCGCGCTGCGTTTTACATCAGAATGCAATTTATTATCAGAATCGCGTGAATGCGTCAACAATACAACAGATGAAGCTGGCAATGGAAGGATTTGCATTTGGCACTATTATAACGCCTCTTTCTTTCAGAATCACTCATACTTCGCTTTGCCAGCAAAGATGTTGCAGTTTGGAATATTAATCAGGCCCAGTGAATGGGACTCGTAAGTGCGCTGTTGCATTGTAGCTTTTGTTCGCTTCCATCTAGGGAGGGGTCTGAACACATTCTAAGAATACTTTTTTTATAGTTATTATTATTTTACTTCTCTCTAACTTTTGTGTATACGTATATGCAGATTCACTATTGGTGGAAACATATGCAAATGTGAAAATTTGCGACTATCTAAATTGTAACGATTATTAGATTTTTGGGTTCAAAAGCAAAAGATAAATGAATTGAACTGCTATGGTGGTTTTCGTCCAAGCACGCTGTTTGATCATTATTTTCGAACGTCGTGGAAGTTTTATTTATCTACTTGCTGCCATTGATATAAAAACTTTTTGTCATTTATCGCTGAAAGGAGAAATTTCTTTTTTAGATATTTTATTTCAGTCAAAATTAACTTAATTGGCGAAAAGTATTTAAAAAGAAAAGACTGTTACTAATTTCAGAAGAAAAAAGAAAATAATTTATCTCATCAAATTTCGTTGGTTCATTTTCTTCAACAATGGTCATGATGAGTGGTTAAAAATTCTAACTTACGGGCTTTCAAAGTATGGATGGAATGGTACATAAAATTTAGAATTAATTATTTCGTTGAATTTAATTTTAACTATTAATATACGTATGCAATATGCATTTATTATTATTTTTTCTGAACGCTTTTTTTCCTCTTGCCCCCCCCCCTTTTCCGTCAGAGCAACGACATGTATGTAGGTCTTGATGTTACAAAATTTGGGTTGGTTTTTTTTTGGTTTATTTAATTATGGCAAAGCACACTAGGGCTATCTGCCTAAAGGGAGGGATGCCTTCGTGGAGGACTTTCTAAAGGAAACTGGCTCGTATACGCGTTACACATGGGGAAAACCACGAAAACGCCCATGCAGCCAGCCCGTTCGAGGGATTCGAACCTCGGACCGAACTACCAGTGTTCAGCGACTTTACCGCTCGGCCCCTGGTGGGTTTCAAAATTTGGAAACACAGTATTAAATGGTAAATTTTAATACGCATAATCAAGTTACATGTAAAAGTAAAGCGAAAAAGAGCTACATATGCTTTGTTAATATGTTATTTCTTTGCCCGCTTTTGTTTAAGAATAATAGGCTATATATAATTATTATACATAGGCCTTTGAGTTATAGCAGTCTTTTTTACTTCAGTGTGCTGTCTTTTAAAAAGCAACTTACATTTAATGTTCTATACAGTTTATTACTGTTAATAAATATTAATAATTTAATTCTGCTCTATCAGCAATAAAAATTATACTTTGAATATTTTACACATGCTTTTATTTTCTTAAAAAAATTCTTAAAAGGATTTTGTGCAATTCTAAACTTTCTTCCCAAGCAGCTTTCATTTTACAGCTTCTACGATGTATCCGCATTATTACTTAACCGTTACTGTTATCGTCATTTTGTAATTTATGGACTCTCCTGATAGATTTTTAGTTGTATTATATCGATATTTTTCGGTCAAAAAGAGGAGAATGTCTTAAAAGTTTCACGTCTTCGGAATAAAGCATTTTCAAGAGTTGTGAAAGAATTTCAAGAGCAAATAAAAATTTTGGAAGGTTCTTTATTTAATTAACTTGAAAAATGGATGTAGTTGATAACATTACAATTTCCTTTTTTTTTTTTTTTTTTTTTTTTTAATTTTCATTTTTCATTCTTATTGTAAAAGGAAGAAACTTTTACTAGTCTTTTTACTTCCTTTTATTAAGGAAGTATTGTAATCCCAAAAAATTTCGAATATCATATTTCAAAGAAAATATCCATTTTATCCACTTTCGAATCCATTTGATTGATGTTTTTGCCTGACATCTAAACATACAAAAAGAATAAAGGTTCCGGTCTGAGTTCAAACCTCGGAGAAGCATGGATGTAAATTGTCTGTCCCCTCATAGGGGGCAACGGTGGTCGCCTAAAATGGCCCCACTTCTGGCCTTAGGAGGGGTAAAAAAATTGCAAGTGACCGCCCATTTGATTAAACAAAAAGTATTTTTATTCTTACATGTTGGTAAACTGTGCAGTTTTGTCTTTCTGCCCGCTGGCCGAATTGCTTCTTTTTTAATAGAAAACTCTAAATTTTAATTGGAAAAATTGATTTCTTTAACTGTTTTTTACAGTATTTGGTGTCTTAGGCTTTTCTGTGTTTTACAAATTTTAATGAAGATGTTTTGAATTTTTATGCATTTTTGCCTTGCCGCAAAATGAGAATTGAATTCATTGAATAAGAAATATATCTTCAATTAAATTCTAAAAATAAAATAAATAATATTTAAATGAAATGCAGCAAAAAATGTGTATTATTTAAGGCCGTACAAGGAGGAAATCATATGGTGGCCACATCAGATATTTAACTTTCAGCTTTACTATTGTCAACTTTACAATTAAGAATTAATTTTCGAGACTGCAGTATTTTTTACTGAAATCACAAACATGTCGGTTTGAGGTAAAGTCGTTGAAAATTTACGTTGTGCTTTAAATCATATGAATGGTTAAAGTATTGAAACAATTATCTCTTAATAAATAGAATATAAATGAATAAAAATTATTATCATATAGATCACTTAAATAGCTGAGAATTATATCATAAACGTAGCTGATAATAATGCCAGACCAATAAATTTTTTACGTTAATACTAATATCTGACTGGAAATTTTAAATAACTTATGTTTTGAAGATATCATTTTTCTGTCGGATGAAATAATTTAAGAATTAGCACGCGAGGGATTAAGAATTAGAACAAGAATACGAAAGCTATCTACCTAAGAAAAATTGCTTTCTTATGGGATTTTTTGGTGGAGGAGGGAACGAATTTCTTTTTATTTTACAGAAATGATTAGTTGCAGTAAGAAAAAAATCATCCAGTATTTCTTCTGAAAATCACATGCCATGCGAAACTATAACTTTTAATAACTTAGGCTTTGTATTAGACAGCAAACATACATTAAACAGCTTTCGAATAATAGGTTCCTTTTCCAATTTTCTAAACTGATAGATAACTTTTTTCCAAGTAACTTAAGATCTTATTTGACTATTACCAATCCATTTTTTCAAGAAATATTAAATATTATTGACAAATTTAAGAAATAAGAAAAAAATATGCTTAAGATTTTGAAAAATTTCTCTGTATTAATCCTTGGTTATTCTCTTTGGTTCTATTCTCTGTATTATTCTTTGATTATGCGCAATATTTTGAATATAGCATTTCAAAGATCATTTATTGCTTCCAGATGACCTGGAGTCCCAAACTCTACTGAATGGCCACCAACAACCTCGCAGTTCTCCAGGCAGCAATTCTTTGCGGATGTTCGATTCAGGCATAGTAAGGGGATCCCCGACTTCCCCACCAGGGTCCACCTCCCCAGCTTCCTCAGCTTCCACTGTGGAACAAAGGATGTTACATGAAAAACTGTTTGGAGGTTCTGACATGGGAAATCTGGACAACTTGCAGAAATACATGCCTCTACCTTACCCTCCGTCCTTCTATACGGGACTTATGGGTCACTTACCGTTCCTCATGCCGAATGCTTCAGGGGCTCAGCAGCAGATGGGAAACCTCTTTCCTCATACAGATGGAGCCCAACTGGCAGCAATGAGGCAACTCCATGCACATTTGGGGCATAACCACAGACTCCTAGTGGATTCTCTTCATGAAGGAATTACCAGTAGTCAAGATCCAGGGGCATTTACAAATGGTGGTACTTTGCTAAAAAATCCTAAAGTTCATCGTTTTGCACCTTATTCCTTACCCGCAGTGACGAGTGCAGAATCAGCGTTTTACAGACTAGCAACTGGAGGGCAGCTGCCACCGATTACAGTCAACAACGAGCCTGTGGCTCCAGATTCTCCTAAAGTCTCACCAACCAAAGTCTGACCTCCTTTTGATTTTATGTAGGACATCTAAGATTTATCCTTTGCCACGAAAGTTTGAAATAACGGAGAAATGGTAAATAAGTAACCAGTAATTGATAAATTTATGAGTTTTGTTGTGAGAAATGGACACAATAAGAGGAGTGATACTCCTGCTATTCGCGTGGCAGACTTCTGTATTTTTGGACTTGAATAGGGGGCATTAACTCTTCAAAGAAATTCCAAAATAGATGAATAAATAAATAGAAAACATTTTGCAGCTCAAACTATTAAAAAAATCATCCAATTTTCATAGCTTCCTAATAAAAACCATCAAAAGCTTTTGAAAAGAAAATCTATGCCACCAGTCTGTGGAAAGCAAATATGTGCATCTTATTTCAGAGTTACGGTGTATCTAATACCAAAGTTGTATCAGCATACTCGAAAACATAGAAATAATTTCCTAAGGCTGAAGCTTAAGTGCAATGTTTGCATGGAAACAAGCATGTAAACTGCATCGAAAAATATTTGGTCCCTTGACTGTGATAGATAGCAAGAATATGACATTAATGTAAAAGATACAATGCCTGTGCTGGTCATGGATTTTAATGGCATTCAAGAAGCATCCATTGCAGTTTTATATGTGGTTATTAATACAGTAAACGATATTGTGAATAAATTTGCAGTATAAAACCTTTAACAGAAATAAATAATTTCTGATATAAAAACTTATAAACTGAATTATAGTTATATATTATACATACAAATACAGGAATCTACAAATTTTTCAGTTGCATGCAGCTTAAATGATAAAAAATGCTTGGCACAGTACTAAAATTTAGTACTAATTTGATACAAATTATATAAATAATTAGTTTTCTCTAATGTAAAAAAGTAATCAATATTTGACAGGTCAAACAAATTCAAGAGAGGCAAAAGGTGAATATATATTAAACCTCCGGTTGAAAGATATTCAGATTAAATGCTGCTTTTTTTTTTTTTTTTTTAAACAATAATTTTACTATACGTTTCTAAAATGAAAACTGTTATTAAAACTCACCATTCTAACAACACAAATAGGGAACATTTAAACTATTAAAGTATGAAGAATTTATTTTATGTGTTAATTCGCGAGTTATATACAAATAAAATCAAATAACAATTTTCCTTAATTGCTTCTAAAACATAAACCGATTTCTTGCAAACTTTGAAATCTCCCTTATTAGTAATTATATGTTTGAATCACAGATAGCTAAGAAATTTGTAGACTTTTGTATTAGCATATTAGTATTTATATATATATATATATATATATATATATATATATATAGTACGTGTGAAAAGATAAATACTATGTGCAATTTTGTACCGTTTTTCACACACATTGAGTATTTTGAATGGTGTTTTATGATCTCATATGGAAAAACGGTAACTGGATTTCTAAGCCATTAGTTATTTTCTCTTTGTTTAATTTATTGTAAATCAGTATATGCATAGTTACCTTTTATAGCTTTTGAAGTTTATATAAACATATTTAAATTATTTTTAAAAAGTTCAGCTAAGTGAAAATCTTAAGCGAAATAAATTTAAAAACATTTCATAAAAATTGTGCAAACTTTTCTTGAAATTTTAATTTTAATTTTGTATTTCGTGAATAAATATTGTTGTTATAAAAAAAACATGTTTGGAAATATCTGAATTTTTTTTTTTTTAAATTTTATTTATAAACTAAAATTTTATTTGTGAGAGAACTATCTTTTTAATTTATTTTTTATTAAATTTATTTTCATAAGAAATCAACTTTCACGCAAATCTTTCTTTTATTTTATTTACTTAATTAACTACTCGCGTTAAGTATTGGTCTCCGTTATTCTTCTTAATTTTTTAATAATATTTAATAAATAGCATTCAAATTTTGTTTGCTGAGCAATATTATTTACTGATTTCAGAGGCGAATTTATTCAAAATTTAATTTTTAGCATCCTTAGTATCAAAATTTTATTTAAAATTTTTTTTTTAATTTTATTTATGAAAATTTTATTTGGATACGAGTTTCAATTATAAGAAAGCTCTGTCATACTGTTACACTTATATCCGTGTTAAAGTTCGCCATTTAATCGAAACATAATTCTTTCGGTCTTCCCGAAAGCGTTATTCTGGCAAAACTGGCATTGTCACAATAAGAAAAATTTAGAAAACAGATAATAAACTGTTCTTCAAAGGAAATTAGCTATTTCAATGTGTAGCTTAATGTATTCTTTTAATTCTAAAAACATTTGCTGCATTGCATTGGTTCTGGATTTATAAAAATTCGCTTTCTCAACGCCGCCCCAGCCGCAGAACCTCTTAATTTATTTTGAATTTCTTAAAAATATGACATTAATCTTGAAATTTACAAGAATTGGGATCATTCGCAAGTAATTATTGAACCTTTGCGTAAAAGAACTATTAATAAAAGGGTAAATTAACGAGATAAAAGCGCGAGACATTTATATAAACCGCATAAGCTCGCAGCATTCGAGTTAAACATGACATGACATTCGAGTTAAACATGACATGACATTCGAGTTAAACATGACATGACATTCGAGTTATCTGGATGCAATCGGAAACATTTTGACAGTATAAATAACTGCATGCCCTTATCTTTCTATCCTAATATATGCAGAGAATAAAATTCGCCCAAGAAATGAATGAAAAAAAAATTATTTTTAATAGATGCTACCTGTTTAGAATAAGCAATATTAAATTCAGCAGCCGGCGATTTAACCCTTTTTTTTCTCTGCACATGCGCAAACGGAAAAGCAGGTTTCTAAACAGCTAAACCGCAACCGACAAATACCACGAATGTGAATAAATGAATACGTGACATATAACTTAACGCACTCTGACAGCTCGTTAAATAGGTTCTCTCTCTTTTTTACTTTTCACACCTACAATTAAGCAGAGATGATTAAATAGCGTCGAGGCATGCCGTACGTCGAACGAATACAGAACAACCGTATCTGGGATTGTTTTGTGGTTTGTTTTAGCACCGATCTTTTCTTTGTTCGAACTTTGGCCGTGAACCACCACAGCTCGTGGCGTATAATTCGTTGCCACTTAGTTACGTCTGGCAACAAAAGTCGAAGACCGCGACTTCCTTTCCAGTTGTTTGCCTTGAAAATACTCTTCACGCGGACAGGTAGAACAAATGCTTTAAGGAAATGCACACAAAATATCAGCGGGTATGGATATAATCGATGACAGGATAACGTAACGATACGATGAATGGTCATTAAGGGTTTCCGTCGGTGGTGGCTGAACATGGATGAAAATACGAATGTCACCTAAGGTTCTCTCCCTCCCCTCGTCAAGCCGGATATTGTGAATTTTGGAATATTTTATATAAGACAGGTTTTTATTTTTCCTCCTATTTTGTGATTGCGATTTTGTGCTTATTGGTGGAAAAAACATTAGTGGAATCAATGGAATGCACCTATGTTGGACTTAACGCAGTAGCCGAGAAAACGCGTAAAACAGCTGAAAATATACGAAAAGAAAATCTGCAATAGAAGTTGGGTTCTAGCAGTGAAAACAAAGTTAAAAATGATAAGTTATTTTCGAATAACTCTTATCAAAATTTTTAATTAAATCTTATTTAAGATTTTAATCATTTTAACGTTTTCCCTTTATTTTTATATGCCTGTAAAGATATGGAAATTTATATACTTTCTTATTCATTGCAGACACAATATACAACTATTTCGAAAATGCAGAAGTTGCATAAAGTTGTAAATTTAGTACATACACGCTTTTTGACTGTATTTTATTCGTTATCTTTTAATTCGACTTCATCTCGAATGTAGTAAATTTTGCACAATTTTCCCTAAATACATTCTTGTACATCGTTTTCATTGTACTCCCTCCAAGGCTTTGGACCCGTTGCATTACGCATAGACGCATAGATCCGGCGCATAGCATTACGCTACCATTTATGCGCCTTGGCAGACATTGTCACTGCGCGAAAAGCTGAGATCTGAAGACTGTTCAACTTAACATAATTTTTTTTTTTAGTAACCGGGCGCTTTATTTAATATCCATTAGCCTTGCGTTCCTACAAGGGCTGGAATCGGTAACCATTTCGTTACAGAAACATCTAACAGGTGGCCACCGTTGCCTTCTATGAAAGGGGACGGACAGTTACAACCTTGCATTCTTCGGAATTCGAACCCCGGTCAATCGTTACGGCAGTGAAGGTCACTAACCACTACACCGGCTGGGCGGCACTCAATTAATACTGATACATAATGAAATTATCGAAAAAATAACTATCATATTTCCGCAACTTATATATCAAATTTCTCAGTTCTTTTAGTTTTGAACAGATTACTCTACTATGATAAATCTAAAAGAACAGTTTGCGAGCCACATATTTTTTACCATTGAGGTGCCATTAATGGTCAGGACTCTATTTGTATACTAATCCTTCCAGAAAATTAAGATTCTAAAATCCAAACACATAATAAAGATGGAAGCTTTATTACGATGAGATGCATGTAATTTGGCAGTATTACTAAGCATCTTGTTATGCATTAAAACCTATAATAGTTTTTTCTCAGAAATGGATTAGTGAATGATGCAGCTGCATCAACGTTGTATTACTTATAATTTACACATTTTTATTGTACATTCTGCACACACACAAAAGAAAAGGTGGATATTTCTATGTTTCCCCGCTCTACTGAACCACCTGGCGAAATTTAACCTGAGTTTCTCCTTTCTCGAAAGCGCAATTTAAGATATGTACATTAGATTTTTATATAGCATTGTTCTGACATGGGTGTTCTGATACAAAAATCTGACTTTTTCTGAAATAACAAATAATTTTTTTCAATGTTTCAATTGTAGGACTCAAATTATACCAAATCGCCAAGTTTTGTAAAAAATTACGAGTAGTTTTTAAAAAATTTACTCAAAATTTTAGCTCTTCAATGTTAATTGATTTTTGTATATATTTATTAATATCTCTTATTAAACTAATTTGATTCCTTCTTTGGCAGTTCGAAATTTCGGTTCAATCCAAATAAAATTCGCAAACATTTTCCGATTTATTTTTAAAAATTGTGTTTTTATAAACTTTTCGAGAAACATTTTTAATTATAAACGCCAAACGTTTTTTACGCATTTTGTTAAAATTATTTCAAAAAATGAACGATGCCAGAACCGAACTTTTCTTTCCGGTCGGGCATAGTGAAAGGGAAAGTAAAATAAGTTACCATAAATTAAGAATTTCGCCAAGTGAACTATTTTTGGCGCAAACTTAAAACAGTATGTCACGATAAATATTTAAATTATCACGATATGTTTTTCACCAAATTGTACGCAGTTTAATATTTAGACATAATTTGAGTTGTAGGATCGGTTGTTTGAGTTTTAGGATATGGATAACAAAACGGTATGTCGTTTCAGAAAAAGTCCGATTGTGTGTTAAAATACCTATATTAAAACAATGCTATAAATAAATCTAATATATATCCTAAGTCCTGCTTTCCAGACATGAAAACCGCGAGTTGAATTTCGTCCATCGGCCCAGCAGAACAGGAGATACAGAATTGTCCGTTTTCCTTTTGTGCAGAGTGCACATCTGCGAACGTAATTTTTAATAATTCTATTGCACAGGAAAAGGCAAAAAGAAAGTATAAGTTTTACAAATTAAAATTAAAAATAGATTAAAATAAGATAGTTAAAGATTTTAATAGATTAAGATAAAATTAAGGATAATTATATCTGCCCAAAAAGCATATGGATATAAATTAGGATGAAAAAATGTTGCATTTTTGTGAACTAATTAATAAGAATTTTAAAATTTATTTATCACCTACCGAATTTTAAGGATTTTTGTGTTGCTCTTTGTTCATCATTTATGGCTTACGTCAGCGTTTATGCTTGGAGAATAGATGGTGAATTTAAAACTACCCATTTGGAAAGAGTTGAATTTACAACTTTATGGTCGTTATTAACGCTCTTAGTGTTCCTTTTTAAACACCAGTTACTGTTTTATACATATATGTGCATTCAAATATATACTATGTAAGCTGTCATAGATTTTGTGTGGTGAATCTGTGTATTCTAACTAGAAAACTTTAGGTGTATTCGTTCTAAAGTCAGAGGAATATTTATATCGAAAGAAATAAAAAACTTCTCTCTTGTGTATATAATGTAATTTATGTGCGTCTGTATATATTGAGATATCTGAATAAACTGGTTTATTCTATCCTGTTTCATATGGTTCAATTTGCTTTATTTATTTATTCTTTTACATCTGCTATTTGACTTTCAAATAACTCAAAGATTCAAAAGCATATATTCGAGAAATTAAAAAAAAAAAAAAAAAAAAAAAAATTAGGAGGAAAATTACATCTAAGGAATAATTCGTAATAAAATTAATGTTTGGATTAACGACAATAATAGCCTTTCTCCCACCATTCCTATGAACAACTCTATTACTATATGCAAAAAAGACGCCCTCAATACAATAGGGTTTCTTGAATCAAAATAACGTCTGGGGTCATAGTCAAAATTTCAGCAATCGCAGAGAACTATATGGCAGCTGCCTGACAATGATTCAAACTAATGCTTAAAAACCTCATTAATTAAATTACAATAAAAATTATATCCAATAAAAACTCTAAAAATTTAATTTAATTTAATTTAATTTTAAAATTGTATCACAATAAAATCTGTCTTAAAACCAGTATAAATTAAAACCACTTAAGTCAGAAAAATGCACGCAGTCCACAATAAAATTTTTGCAGTGAAGTTCAAGTATGGATCACGTTAATTAAATTAGTAAAACTAACATATCAGGACCCATAATTAAAAATTTATAAGTTCATATGCTCCATAATATATTTTATTTCTCTCATAAAAACTGGACATTCCTGAGAAATAGCAATACTATTCGGTTTTGAGAGCCGTAAAAAATCGCCAACTATTGTGCCAGTGCTGTCAAAAATAATTGCGGCATCCCTAACGCAAGAAAGGAAGTATAATAGTAAATAACTATTTAAGATTGACGTTTTAATTTAGATGAAAGGTTAATTTCATATAATACTTTTTTATTATTATAATTAAAAAAAGGCTAAACATGATTGAATAGAAGCATAAGAGTAAATAACTATTTCACATCATTATTATAATTTATATAAAAATTGCTAAACATAACTGAATGGATACCTGCATCACTGTTTCGCTACCGAGTTATCGCTACAGCATAATTTCATCTCTTGGTTGTTCAAACATAATTTTCTATAATGAATGATGCGTTTTCTTTAAAAAAATTCTCGGTAAAGTGCAGAATCACCCACGTATTTGTTTGCCGCTTTTTACAAAGGTTAAAAACAATTGGATTTTTGTCAATTTTCTTTTACTTTTTAAGTGAAAATAGGTCGATGTGTAAATAGATAAAGTCAAGGGAGTGCGCAGTGCCATTTTTGTGCAATTCTATGATTTTATTTTCAAGCGAAAACAGATCAATGTGCACATGGATACCCAGTATGTGCAATTCTTAAAAACGCGTCAAGCAGTGGATGATTCTGCACTTTACCCAAAATTCTATTTCAGACTTTTCTTCATGAGCCATTCTCAAATTGTTAAATCCACGGGATATCAAAAAAGGATTCAAAATCAAAAAAATATTTAAAAATTAAACTAGTATTTCAATGGCGTCAAATCCACGGGATATCAAAAAAGGATTCAAAATCAAAAAAATATTTAAAAATTAAACTAGTATTTCAATGGCGTCTTAAGAAATGTAGAACTATATAAACTTGCGCAATCTGAAATCAGGGCGTAAGCTAGATTTGGCGCTCTGTTAAATGGGCGCGTTTGCTAGATTTGGCGCTTTTGCACATATATTTTCGCTGCAATTTTTTTACGGTCCTCAAAACGGAATAGTACCGAAATGGCTTCATGTCTATCATCTATAAACATCTAATTCCTTGAATTAAAATTTTTACAATTAGTACATTTCTAATATTTACTATTACAATCTTTGGCTAAATGAGGACCTGAACAGGTGTTACAAACTCATTCCTACATAATGCTAAATCATAACGCTAAATCAGGCAGACACAGAACACAGAAATCCTACAGAAACGTTTAATATGGCCAAAACGCTGTTTGTGCAATTTGTCTTAGGGCAGAGTAAGATTTCCACTCTACCAGAACTCTCTCATTTTGCAAAATCTGGGCTTGACGTATCGTATCCGCATGGAAGCGTCGGTGAGAAGTAATATCTTTTCCATTTTAACCTGTGTAAAAAAAAGAAATCTAACGCATCCTCCTTTACAGAAGCAATCTTTTCTCAAACTTTCTAAAAAATTTTCATTTTCAATATCTTGCGAAATATTATAAATAATAATCTTCCATTTTATGAACCTACTTCTTTAAATTTGTACTAGTCGATTAAGCGATGATTTATTCTCATTGGCTCTTTCTAATTTCTTCCACTCCTATACATCTTTTAATCTAACAACAAACTGTCCGTTCTTTTTTGAAAAGAACGTTTTTGAATTTTTCCTTCTTCTCTTACTATGGAGAGGATCCTCAATATATCTCACTTCCTCTTTAACCTCATCAGTACCAGCTTGCTAAGTCACAGTAATATCCGTCTTTATAATTATAAGGTTTTGTTTCATGGCCAATTCAACAATCCTTTACCCAGACCTTCAGCAATTTTATCTTGTCTCTTTTGCTGATTCTGGTCTTTCTCATTCTTTCAACTACACTCATGTCCGTAAATTAAGGATAATTCGGAGTCACGCGGAAATCGAACTCTAAAATAAATATATCACCTGTAAAATCACTACACACATCTTCAAGAAACATATGCAAATTTCAGAAAGTAACCAGATGACACCAATGGTACGTCACAAAAAACGAGAGTGTAACAGAGTGATATATAAGGAATACAGGCAAAGAAGTAAAATTGTTCGCAGGCGCTTTATAAGCATTTCAGTGCAATAACCGAATAGTTATGACACAAAGGACGCATTTGGATGATTTTTTACATGGTAGAATTATCGGCCGTTTGGAATGTGGGCGTACCCAACTGGAAGTATCAGACGAACTTGGAATTGCCCAGAGTGTCATCTCCAGGCTTTGGCAACGATTCCAAGATGATGGTAATGTGAGTAGACGTTACAGCACAGGTCGCCTCAGAGTTACAACGCCGAATGAGGACCGGTATTTGGCAGTTACTGCCAAAAGAAACAGGCGGAGCACAGCCTCAGACCTGTCTCGTCAGCTCTCTTCAGCCACTGGTACGACAATTTCAAGGCAGACCGTGTACAGACGCTTAGGGCAGATTGGTCTATATGCTCGTAGACCTGAGAGATGCGTTCCACTTACTGCAACTCACTGGCGGCTGCTGTTAGCCTGGAGTAGAGAGCATGCATTGTGGACACCGCAACAGTGGGCTTGTGTGATGTTTCTCGACGTGTCCAGGTTTAGCTTGCACTCTAATTCTCGCCGGACTTTCATATGGAGATCTCCAGGTACCCGTTACCACCAAGAAAACATCATTGAACGACACCGTTGCGGTGGTGCAAGAGTGCTCGTTTGAAGTGGAATTATTATGGGTTCCAGAACTGACCTTCATATTCAAATTGGAACCATGACAAGCCAAATCTATCGGGACGTCATTCTGGAACAACATGTACGTTTGTTTCGGGGCGCTATGGGCGCACAATTTGTGTTTATGGATGACAACGCCCGTCCTCACCGTGCAAACATCGTAAGCGAATGCCTCCAATCGGAGGATATTACCCGTATGGACTGGCCATCATTCTCACCGGGCTTGAATCCAGTAGAGCACGTGTGGGATATGCTTGGCCGACGAGTTTCAGCCCGTCGACCTCCTCCTACATGTCTACCGGAACTTCGGAGAGCATTGCTTTTTGAGTGGTGTAATATCTCCCAAGATCAGATCGATAATTTGATACTCAGCATGCCTAAGGCGTTGTACGGACTGTATTGCATCGTCTGGGAGGCATACAATGTATTAACAATCATAACCAACCATGTAATATTGGTTTTTTGTAAATAGGTTTTTTTTTTTTTTTTTTTTTTTTTTTTTTTGGTAATTTGCTCCAGGGAGAAAAAAAAAATCGCTAATTTTTTTAATAATATCAAACATATGGCATCTTTTTTGCTCTTTACCTTTTGTTTAATAAATATGCTTTACAAATAAGTCAAATTTGTTTTGCTTCTAACTCTTCCTTTGCCTGATTTAGCATTATCCTTAATTTATGGACATGAGTGTACTTGGTAGATGGATTTAGTAACGGCCAATATACCTTTCAGAGATCTAACGGATTCTTAAGCTTCCGAATTATGCAGCCTTCTATCATTATCATTTTCAATTTCATTCATCTTTCCCTTTTATTTTTTTACTTTTATATCATCCTTTACTGTAGTATCCTTGACTGTTTCATAATCTTTCTCAATTTCATTATTCTTTCAAAATACCATAATCATTATCTCATTTGTATCTTCAACAATTATATCCCCATTTTTTACATCGCTTTGACCCAATTTCACCTTCCATTTTAATCAATAATATTCAAAATACTTTATACAGAAATTTTATCATATTATGTCAGTTCTCCTCTCACTGCGAAAAATAAAACTAAAGCGTTCATGATTTAAATATTTAAAAATCTCTTAAAGTATAGTACAATAAACATGTGCTAATGATAAAAATGAGTACACTTTTAAACATTTTTAAACACCAAATACAAAAATTAAGTTCTGCACAAATTTTTCAAATATATTAAAAGTTTATAAAGCTCCAAACAAATACCTGGCAAAATATTCAGAATCCCTTAAATCACATTAAATGCGTCAATTTATACTCCTTCATATAAAATTCATAGCGCTGAAAGTCATTCAAACGTGCAAAACGAGAAAGTTTCAAAATAAACCAATGTCAATTCGTTAAGCATAACAGAGCTTAAATATAAAAATGTTAATAAATACTAGTAGATTCTATTATATTCACAAACGTGAAACCAAATAAGGTATTTGAAATATATAAATATTTATCAATAAAGGTATGTAAACCTCTTCATGCGTGTTTTCAAAATCTTGAAGATGCAGTAGAATCAATATGCGTATATCTTCGTTAGTTACATTCATAAATACCTGATCATTGCATAAAATAACGTAAAAAATATTTAAGTGCACAGAAATACTAAATAGGTACAAAAATAATCCAGTGAAATCTTCACGCACAGATTACTTATAGCAAAATCCAACGAAGTATCAAAATTTTTCGATAAATTATAATAAAATTTACGTCTGTGCACGTGAAATCAGAGTCGTAGCTAGGGTTTCCTGCGCCCAGGGACAACTGAACATTTCGCGCCCCCTACTGCTTACCAAGAATGGAAAACATTTAATTCTAAAATGTCGTAACATCAGTTTGGCGCCCATTGGATTCTGCGCTCGGGGACAGATGCCCCCTTACCCCCCTCTAGCTACGCCCCTGCGTGAAGCGTGAAATCAATCAAAAAATTTGAAACATTCAGTATATTTCACAGAGAATGTAAAAAACCCCCTCATCTACATAATCTAGTTTATGCATGCGCGACAAAAACATTATGCATCTCTTCACACACAAAAAAGTGTGTGTAAAGAGGTGCGAAAGTGCAGTTAAATACGCATACAGCGTATTTAACGCTGCAAATATATCAAATAAACACATAAAAATCCAATAAATTATTTATACAAGAGTTTGAAATTATTGAAACTAGCTCAGCACAAACTTATATAATTTACCATGTAAATATCAAAAAACACCACTCGGTAATAAAATATAAGCTACAAAATTACTAAATTGTAGTGTTTCAACTCCTCGAATATATTTCACGATGAGAAACGCTCAAATTAAAACGTAAACATACCTGTCGGGTTCTCAAAATTCATAATAAACTTCTTCACGTATCAAATTTCTTTATAAATCTTATCTTGGAACACATATAACTTTCACTATCAAGCACAAAAATCAATTTAAACGATGTTTTTACCACAATATTAAACGAATTTTGAGCAGCTCACAAAACACACAACCAATATGTCGTCGCGCCCACCTGCGACCGAGGGGTAGAAACCACTGAACACTGGTAGTACCGTCCGGAGTTCGAGTCCCGGCGAACGGGCTGGATGCATTGGCGTTTTCGTTCCCAGACGGTATAGTGGTTTTGAACGCTCATTTAGTAACTTCGAAATCCCAACTAGTCATAGCCATGTATTTCGACTCTCAGATGCTCAGTAGTAAATTTCAGCTTCAATCGGGTGTATAGTTTAAATGAAAAAATGTATGTTTAATAAAAAGCATTTTTTAGAGACGAGTAGTATATGTGTAGTGGTTTTAAGCTCTAAAGCAGGGGTGGCCGCTACGTTAGGAGCCGCCTGGTAGAGTTCGAGAAAGCTCGAGAGCCTGGATTTTCCCAAGAGTCGCAAATCCATATTTATATTGTTTAAAGAATAATGAAACATTTGAAGTAAATAAATGAGAATTTTGCATTTTTATGTAATTAATATGGTTTCATAAAAATGCGAACTTTATTTCGCCTGCTTTGCGTTCAAAAATGTATGTTCCAACAAATCATAAATTGGAAACTGATTACTATAGGATGCATTTGAGCGTTATTCTTTCAGGTAAAATACAAGCATAATTCTGCACCTAGATAACCTACTAGTAATAAATCTAGCAACTTATGTCGTGATATATAAATGTTGCGTCGGTCATATATTCCATACCAGTCGAACCTTCAGGAATTGCTCTTGAATCATGAGTTGGTTTTTCAAACGCAACCAAATCAAAATTAATGATACAGAAAAGAAAGGTTCTTACGAAAAATCCCGTTGACCACAAGAGACGGCGCCAATGGCGCCAAACCAAATAAACCCATTTACTAAATACAGGAAAAAACGTTCTATTCTTAGTTTTCTTTCAAATTTATTATATTATCATTTATTTATATTTAACTTTTCATTAAAAATTTCCATTATTTTTTATTAAGGAGATATACTGTAAAAGTACTTATTTTCGCCAGAAAATATAAGTCCCTCTGGAAATATTCAACAGCACGCTCTTGTGTAGTAAGCAGGTGGCAAATTTTAATCATTTTTTTTTTCCGAAAATGAAAAAATACAGCACAAGCTTCTGAAGTCTTGAAACACTGGCACTAAAAATTGCCGTAAAGTTAAATGCATGAAACTTAGCGTAGATGATTTCGTAGACAGACTCGCGTTCTGCGATGAAGCCACCTTTCACACACCCCAAAGGGAACAGGTATAATTTCATATTTGATTCACGGAAAATCCGCTAGGTACAGAACACCCAGCGTGTTTGAAGAAGACTTTTCCAATTTTGGCGAAAAATCGCGTAGTTTGGAGTCTTTTCTTTAATAGGTAAAAATGGTCGACGGGATTTTCCGTAAGTACCGAAAGAGTTACTTACAACTACTGTAATGAATTTATTTCACAAATAGAGATGTAAAATGAAAGTTAAGCTCTCCAAATTTCTACGGTCATGCACAAATATTGGATGTGAAAGGTCCTTTGTAACATGGCAGACGATCGTTCAATTACCGAGTTCTAGCCAGAGAATAATTGCCAGACCGTTTAGTTCCCGAGTCCCAGCCAGAGAACAAGGCCTAATCTGACTGTTAACTACTGGATCTGTAAAGATAGTCAGATGACTTTTCATCTCGCCTTAAAGTTCTAAGTAAAATAACTGCGATTCAGCATTTTAAAATAAATCTTCTTTTTTAATTGCCTGACTAAAGTTTACGTAGTCTAAATATAAAAAATAAATGTACTCAGCTTGAAGGAACATCAGAAAAAAGGTTCAATTAAAATACTACATTACACGACAGTGAGCCTACACGCTTTGCTTGAGGCCCAAACTACCAAGCTTCAGGCTGGCAAACTACAGAGGAAGTAAGTAATACAGTTTCTAAGAGAAGTAATAGCGAGACGTGAACTATAGCTGCCAAAAGATCTCTCTTAAGGACTCTGTGCTTAATATATGAACTAACGTAAAATCCGCTGGAAGTCAGCAAAAGTAGAAATGAAAGGCAAACTAATAAGATAACATCTTAATAAATATAAAACTCTGCCTAGGCGATAATAGAGCCAACCGCCTTGCCTGACTTGCTTTACTTGAAAAGTGAGCATAAGAACTTGGGACCTGGTTGAGAAGTGAGCATAAAAAAACCTACGCTTTTAAGTATCCCCAACAGCTGCCCAGACGGTATAGTGGTTATTGGAGCCGACTAGGGTATCAAAGTGCCCGGGGTCGAACCCCGGAGAAGGCATGGTTGTAACTGTCTGTCCCTTCAAAGGAGGCAAAAGTAGCCCACCTATTAGGCGTATCCTTAATTAAAGTGACCACCATTTCTGGTCTTAGTAGTGGCCAAGTCGAAATCGGCTGAAAGCCCGCCATTGGCACAAAAAAGTATCCCCAATAAATAGATTACAAGGTTGTGCGAAGAAAAAAGGGTCGCGGTTTGTTAAGAAACGCAGAAAACGTTTACCTTCAGAAAATTACATATATGTTCCCTCTGTACCTAGCGGATTTTCCGTGAATCAAATATGAAATTATACCTGTTCCCTTTGGGGTGTGTAGTAAATAAAAGGTGGCTTCATCGCAGAAGTGAGTCTGTCTACGAAATCATCTACGCTAAGTTTCATGCATTTAACTTTTCGGCAATTTTTAGTGCTCGTGTTTCAAGACTTGAACTTCAGAAGCTTGTGCAAAACACGCCAGAATTTTGCTTACTTTTCTCTTGGCATGATGCGTGGACTAAATGAGACAAATGTTTTACACCATTTCATTACTGACTTCTGCTTAGTTGTTGGCCTGGACAAATGTCAGAATGCGTTTTTTTCTCGCACAAGCGAACCTTTAAAACATTTCATTTGCTTTTCGACAGTGTGACGGTGAGGTGCTTTTCAAGCATATTTGATTCGAAAATATCCTAAACAACGATTACTAACAGATTTTTTTGCGTGTTCAAACCCACAATGAATTTCCAACGAAAGTTAGAGAGTTATAACCTTTCGTTTCCTACTTTTATCTGTAAAGTAGGCTATCTTCAAGATTCAAGCGTTTACCTGTGTTAAAGTTTACCTATGCGAAAACTTGTTTGTATCCTAATAATAAATACAGACTTAAGCAAGGAGAAGGATTTCGAGTACAATTAAGTATCTAGCAGTTCTCGAATGCTACATGATTGTTGAAGAATAAAGAGACCTAACGCCAGATTGAATGACAGCGCTATTAAATTTTTCTTCGGTTTCAATAAATGCTCTCTGCATTCCTTATAGGATGTTCTATATTAATCTCTTAAAGGCATCTTAAAGTCTCTCAACATATTTGTGTCATTTAAAGCTAAAGGTCTGGGTCAAAAGTAAAGATCTACTTGAGTTCTTTAGAGAATGGCAGTTTAAAGTGATAATTCTTTGACGTGGAGGTATGCGTATGGGGTTGATTTATAAAATGAAACGTTTATGGGACTAAATCCAGCACAGCTTCATAATACATTATGTGAAATGTTAAGTGATCCGGGAACGGATAGTTTTCGGGATCCGGGAACATTCTTTTGGACTACTAAGCTTTCGCGAAGAATATGTCAGGATTGAAAATTAAGGTGATCAAAAAAATCAATTGGTTAAAGAATTGTCACTAGAACCATGCTAGAACTGGGACAACCGGCTCAGCTGTACTAGACGGCAGAACAAAGAGGCGAGAAGTTTTAGAAGCACCTTGTGGCAGAGAGCATAAGATGGGTTCTAACCTAATGTGATATTTGTGGAGGGCTAAAAAGAAAAAGTTCGTCAAGTGACATGAGAGGAAAAATCGAGCTAAAGCGATTTTCCCGATCATCAGTATTTTGACAGATGTTGTATATTAGAAAAAAGAAATTTGTGTCCCTTATTGCCTGATGCGACGTTACTGAAACGAAAGTATGGTGATAAAGATGAAAGCTTTCTCTCGCGAATAACGGTAATTGAGAAAACCCGAATCAAACATTTTCGGCTAGAACTGAAATTGCTGTCAATCCAGTGAAGTCCATTCTCTTCGCGACCCCATAAATTTTGACATTCACAACCACTGATTACTTAAATGATGATCATGGCCTACGATGAGAAAGATGTAAAATGGGGGGAAATGTGTTTCAAATGCAGAAAGTGTGCAGTTTAGTACGAGTGGTTGCAAAAAAAAAAAAAAAAAAAAATGTGAAGAAAATTCAATAAAAATGACCTAACAAGCTTAAAGACGGGAAATTAACTTCGAAGGACACAAGAGCTCCCACATGGAGAGTGATTTTCCTCCACGAAAGATGTTTTTTTAAACTAGGAGATGTTTCTGCAGGACATGGGAAGTCGGAACTGTTAATTACATATAGGATAGAAACTCGTCCAATGCATTCCAAAAGATGACGTTATATCCCGTATAAGCGTTAAGCAAGTAAATTTCATTTCAATTCTAAATTCATGCTCGGGAATCTGATGAAAGTACTTATGTTCGGCTAACTAATATCCCTCTAATGTCCCACTGAGGTGAAATTCATATGCTTCTAAGAAACCTATAGAATGTCATTTTACGTACCACGACTAAGTTGCACGACTAAGTTGTACAATTCACTGGAATTATACATTTTTATAAACGAAAAAGACGCAAGCCTGTGTAAAATTAAACAAAGATGCAACTTTAGACTCAAGTAAATTACACACAAAACAAATGTGGAGTTCGAGGACAATTGGCATAGGTTCTTCTTTTACTGCTATTTACTTATTTCAAGCTTCTTCAACTTCAATGGAATTTTTTATTAGGTTTATGCCAGTGACTCTCAACCTCTTTTATCTCATGCACTTCTTTCATCACTGCTACACAATCATAAACCCTTCCCTAAACTCTAGAAATACATATATATTTATTTAAATCTCGACTATATTAATGTGTTTCATAAACTAAACAAGGAAGAGTATAGAAAGAAAATAACATTAAAAATAAAAAAATCCGAAAGGTTTCAGATTTTAACGGACCCCCAAAAAGGGTTTTGTTAAGGTTTCTTACGCTCTCGCTGAGTTCGCAGTCCGCTGTTACACACACTCCTGCTAACTTAATTCAAAATTCAAGCTTCCAGGTGCCCATTTTCGAGTGCAGGACTACATTATTCAAAATCAGATGACTCTAGGTAACGTTGTTTTTTCACAATGACAGCAACATACACACAATTATGCAGATTTTTCATAATTCAGTATCTTTAAATGTACTGCAGGGCGATAAAATTTGATGACAACAATTTGAAAAGTGATACAACATTTAAATGTTTCGAAGCTAAATGCCGTTTCGGGATTAATATCTCATTCGGGACTATCCTTCTTTCTTTGCTAAAAATGTTGATAAAAACTTGAAAAAAAAGCAGTTATTTTTATTTGCAAACCAAAGCTAAATACTTAATAGAGATAGATGGACAAAACCGCTCCTTTAAGGGATCAGATCCGAGCCGTTCGCTCACTGAAGTGAATTAGTTCTTTTTAAATGTTTACCACTCACTAACAACGACCTTGATGAATGCGCTCGGAACAGGCGTGGATCAAGAGCGGTGTGCAACGATGGGGGAAAAGCAGAAAGAATCAAACAAGGAGTGGGATCGGTGGAATCAACTCAACAAATAGCTCACTCCCTGGCCTGATTTCTTGCAACTGTACTTTCGACATTCCCGAAAAATACCACTAAAAGTTAAAAAATAATGATAACAAAACTCACGTTTGTTAAAGATTACATTATTTTATTGCTATAATTGATATTCTGTTGCTACTACAAAACACGGTATAAAATTAAATTTTTAGATTGGAGGCAGATCCCAAAGAATAGGAAAATTGTTCACAATACCGACATTTTAATTTTTTATCTAATCTGACAAAATGATACCAAATATCGCTCTAAGTTCTTCTCTGCCGGTAGGGTCGACATTTTGTTCTACAACCTTCAAAAAATATATAACATAGAAAAATTTATGTTTATAAATATATACTAATTCTAAAGAAGATTAACAGAAATTCACAGCTCTTGACGTTAATAAAATAAGTAAATAAATAAAAATATAATTTGTTATTTTATATATATGTTATAGCAATACTGTATAAAAAAAAGGAATATCTAATATGCATAGCTATGATTCAGTAGTCGAAGAATCGAAATGCAACTCAGATCAAGAGTTCCGGGAAAGCGAAAAGAGCAAATAATCAGGACTCCGCAGGAGCCTGATTTGCCGGCAGAGAAGGAATGCCGGAGCGATGGAAAGACCGAATAATGAAGACTCCGTAGGAATCAGATAGAGAAGGAACGATGAAAAGAGTGAATAATCAACGCTCCGAAGGACTCAGATCTGCGACCAGAGAAAAAGCGCTGGAGCGATCACAGGTAAGAGTCCACGGAGGAAAATGGGTCCCTACGTATTTTTAACAGATCCTTGCACTGCCAGATGGGGAAAAAATCCGTGCATATAGAAACGGGAGTGATCAATTTGGCTGAGATGTGTCGGTTTATTTAATATTTAATTTCTGAATACTGGATGGAACACAAGAAAAGCACACATATATACATATATAACACATACACACATAAAAAAATGTGAGAGACTTTTCCGGTAAATAATAAAGGAAATAATATTAATGTTTATATGAGAGGAATCAAATATTTGGCACGCTTCCCAACATGAGTTCTCCATGAACTGTGAAAGAGCTATCGCTCCGTTTTTCCTGGATCGGAGATCATTTGCTGAGCAAAGTGAATCGGTTCCCTGAATCAGTTCCGGAGCGAATCGTCCATTTCTAATGCTTAACAGGTAATAATAAAATGCTGGCCGCATTTTCTCCCCCACCTAAACTATGGAATTCCCCCCTAGGGAAGAATTCTACTACCCCCGATTGAGAACCTCTGGTCTATGTTAATCTGAGATTGTTTTTTGAGTAACTTTATAAAGATACATTTTTTTGGAGATGCTTTTCGGTGATTTGTTTGGTTGCTTTTGAGAAGCATAAGATTTTAAATTGCTCCTCTAAAGCTGGCAATTATGCAAACATATTTTTAAAAACGGAACACTTTTTTATTTTTATTTTGTTCCCATGACATACCACAATTTCATTATTCTCGTTTTCTTGAGTTATTTTTTATATATAGGAAGGTTACAATATTTGCTTTTGTTATTTGCTTTAATGTCTAATTTTACTGAGCAAAATTTTAAATAGGTTTTAATTTAAACGAATACTTTGCAATTTATATTTTAGAAAAGATTATTTCCCAGAAAATGAAAGATCATAGTAATGTTCAAGAAGAAGTTAAACCTTTACAATAAAATCTTAGAAGCACCCATCATGAATTTTTTTGAATAAGTTTTCGAAATTTGAACCCTTTGTTGCATCATGTCCACCCTAGTAGACAAAAGTTTAAA
This sequence comes from Stegodyphus dumicola, assembly GCF_010614865.2. Classification (NCBI taxonomy): domain Eukaryota; kingdom Metazoa; phylum Arthropoda; class Arachnida; order Araneae; family Eresidae; genus Stegodyphus; species Stegodyphus dumicola. The sequence goes on from NW_023315036.1 coordinate 167,614, forward strand.
TTTGTTTATTCTTCTATAAATGCCTTAACAGATTCCATTCCTGTTTATATTCATTCTATATTATTAGAACTTTCAACTGTCGATCATAGATGGCTATATAGCATCAATAAGTAAAACACCTGCTATTTGGAAAATGGTTGCTACTTTCTGTTTCCGAGTTAGTACAATTTATCATAGTAAACATTATATAATATTGCTACATTTTCTTATACTGCGATTTTTTATTCATAATTAATAATTTTTGACATTTTATTTTAAATGCTAGCTTGAGAAAATTGTGGAGTGAGTAGATAAAGATCTACCGAAAAGAGTGAATTGAAACCCAAATGTACTGCTTATCAAGCGAAAGCACCACTGGAACTGTTTATGTTCGGCAAGGAATTTCTAGAACATTTGACATTTGAATCCAATAGGTGCAGGTTACAAAATCGTAGCAAAATGAATTCAATCACAATCGACGAAATGAAGGTATTTTGGGAGATCTGCATGCACATGTCAATTGTAGATTTACCATTTAGAAGACGGTAATGATCACTGCAAACAAGGCAGGAAATGATTTCAAATGCAATGACCGTAAATCGTTGGGAAGAAATTTGCATGCATGTACGTATATGCATGCTGTCCACTGTAGCGAACAAACTGTAGCAATTATTTAAAACGAGATTTGAATAAAATTAATTTTTTTTATTATTACTAAGGTTATTTTAAGTAGAAAAAATAAAAACATTTTCGTTTAACTTCTCCAGATTATTTCTATGCAACAAAGGGTTAAACAAACACTTCGGTAGAATTCCAAATATTTTATTTCTTATTTCTTTTAGAGGAATCATTCCAGGCCTTTCAACATATTTTGAGAATTTAGAAAAAAGAATCAGCTGATTTCCTACAATTTAAAAATCCACCATTTTGAAAAATTTAGATACGTATTCAAAGACAGCGAAAACTTCATTCTCGATTTAAGCAGATATTAAAATACTAACAAAAAGCAGAACGAATTTTTACTTCTCGAATTTCATCTAGATAAGAATCATGAAGAGTTCGGCATTCTTGAAAGCCATCTGCCGATGGTTTCGTATTTCACTGCCGTTTCCAAACAGAATATTTATTTTTGAGAAGAAAAAAAAATCCTTCAGCTGTGCAAACGACTCCTTTCATCTTTAGAATTCAGCTTTCGTTTACGAAACCACACAGGACCATTAGACAAAGGAAATACATATTCATAAAATGAGGCGAGATCAAATAGAACCTGGCTGATAAAAAGTTAAATCAGCACCGTACACATATGAAATGAGGCTAAGAAATTGCACAACAAAACTTTGTTCGACGCAAATTCAGCATTCACATAAAACTCAGATAGAATATAATCTTCTGTTAGAAATGTTATGTGAATATTTTTAACATGCTTCAGAACTATATTTGAATAATTCTGGCGAAGTAAAAATTTTATTTTCCCCACTCAATAACTTATGCTTCGTGCAACAGATTATAGACAGAATAAATGAAGCGTCTAGAAATGAGTTTTATCAAACATTATCCTCAATCCTGCTTCTTAACGATTGAGGAGTTAAGGATTCAGAATTCCTGCATGGAGAGTATACAGATCTTAGATCTTCTGCATACAGATTCTTAAAAATTACTTTAATGTGAATACCTCGTATGGAGACAGTAAACAAGTAGACTCATGAATAGTCTTAGAAATGATATTTGTGTAAAAACGGAGCAAGATACATTAAATAATTTTTTCTACAAAACTGATGTCCAATCAAAGCAACGTGAATTATCGAAATAAACTACTGTAAAGGCCCTTATTTTCGCGAGGCTTTAATTTTCGCGAACCCGTCATAATCGCGAAAATTTAAGCCTCGCGAAATACTTTTTTTTTCCGCCTCAAATAATAATAAAAAATACAGAAATTTTTCACTTAGCCAAAATTTAATAATTTTTTGCACAGTTACAAGCTTTTCCTTGACAACTTTCTTTCTTATAACTATTTTTAGAATAATAATAACTATATTTCTCGAATATAAAACAATAAAATTAATAGAAGGCAGCTAATTCACTTAGAATACTATTTATACCAGCTTCTTTGAAGCCATTCAAAATTATCTCATGTTTGGCTTTCAATACCGTTAAATACGCGCACAAGCCAAGAAGCATGAAACGGTTTTAGTCGTGATATTCGCAAGTCCACAGATTCATTTTCCTCTAGAAATTGAAGCTTATTTGAATACCACTCAATAAATTCATTCTTGAGCAAACGCTTGAACTCGCTATTTACAGTTAAGTCCAAAGGTTGGAGCTCTCCTGTGCAGGAAGCGGGCACAAAAACGGGAATAATAATCCTCTTCTCTAGTTCAGTCAGAAGAAGAGGATCTTGGTGTGCCTTGAAAACGTCGAACAAATGCTACACCAGGCTGTTCTGGAACTATCCCGAGAAGCTCTCTCTGCTTGTCGTAATAAGGTACAAGAATATTCTCGATGTATCGAATCATTGTGCCAGTATTACTCCAGTGCGAATCGGTGTATCACACGTCCCAGTCCGCGGGAAATGTAAACTATGGATGACAATTTGTTGTTTTTCCAGCGAACAACAATTGTGAAGGAAGTAGGTTTCCAGCAAGGGAACATGCTAACAAAACAGTCATCTCTCTTTTATCTTCCATGCAGATTACAGACACTTGTTTTGAACCACGTTCTTCCAATGTGTAATTAGATGTAGGCACAAACTTTGCGTTTGTCTGATCAAAGTTAACGAACATCTCAGGTGGAACAACATTTTTGTCGATCACTGTACCGTGGGTTGTACCATGGGTAAGCACCGTGGGTTGTTTTAAGAGCGATGGGGGAGGGGGGACGAACTTTTCGGACAAAAGGAAGTTTCTTAAAATGCTTTATGCAAAAGATGTAATTTTGTAATTTTTCAACTTTCTCAACTTTACTTTTTTTTTGAAATTTTTCAACTTTCGGTTCTGTTCATATAAAATTCGCGAAGTTTTCAGCTCGCGAAATCACCGATATATTCATTTTCGCGAAAATTACGGCCCGCAAAAATAAGGGCCTTTACAGTATTTATTTCAGATTACAGCAAAATTTCTCGGAAACACGAGTAAGCAACAGAAGTAAACAACTTTCTTTGGAGTAATTTTTCCGTCTAAAATTGAAAAGTGCATAATGAGGAACGTTCTTCTCAAGCTGATGACTGAACTATGTCAAATAAAGTGATGGTTATATGAAATACATGAATATTACAACAATAGGGTCTCCGTATATACGGTAGTGTAATCTACCTGGGGACACCACATGATTTTCTTGCACGGCCTATTAAATTATGCACAATTTTAGTTTTACTTCATTTAAACTTGGCGGGAGAAATACCTCATACACTCCCCCTATTAAAAGGCGACTGGGGTTTAAGAAACCCAGTCGCCAAATCCTGGGTGTGGAGAATCATCATCTATCATCCTTTTAGTTCGGGCGCCACTGTAGACACATTAGGTAATTTGGAAGCAGGAAAGATGAAAAATTAGCAACATCATTCGCCGGGAATCGAACCGTGAACCTCTGGAATATGCGTCCAGCGTGCAGACCACCACACCACGAAGGCATGCCAAGAAGGCGAGAGAAATACCTTATATACGGGACTTTTTTAGGGGACCCAATCGCCATCCACAACCCTTTTAGTTCGGGCGCCACTTTAGCAACAGTAGGTAATTTTTGGAAACAGGAAAGATGAAAAATTAGCAACCGCCTTTGCCGGGAATCGAACCGCGGATCTCGGGAATACTCGCCCAGGTGCAGACAGACCACCACACCCCGAAAGCATGCCAAGAAGGCGGGAGAAATATCTTATAAACTTATTTCCTCGAATTTCATTAGAGACATATTTCTCATTCAATCAGTTCGGTTCTCACGTCGCGGCAATGCAAAAATACATAAAAACTCAAGCTTCGTTAAAAAACTTTAAATGCATGGTATAAAAATTTATAAGTGCAAAATAAGCAACATTATGAATCGGAAAGGAAAAAGCCATCAGTCATTACCTCTACATGCAAAGAAGGTTCTAAGCGAATACTCGAAATAGGTACGTACTGTTTCTAATATTTCCAAAGTCGAATCGTTGGTAACAACAGAAAATCCGCCGACTTAGAAATCAGTTGCAGAGTCTTTAAACACATTTGTAGCAAGAATAGATAAAACAATAAATTAAGATTTGCAACTTAAAAAAGCTAAAAAACATAATGTTCGCCACCTTTTGCCGAGGCATCTGTCTCAAAGCAGAATAATTTGTAGAACCTTGTCTGAAAATTATTCAATAGAAAAAAAAATACATCGTGGCCCTTGATGAAATATTAGATTGCCTAAATGACTGCAAAGAAAAAAGATCTATTTATTATGGAAAACGAAAAGAGAAAAGTGTACAAACCTCGCTTCGACAATGCAGCGAAAGTTTCAGTTAGGGGTTCATGTTTGTAGCAGGATTCTCTAGTAATGAGAAATTAAAAGTGAAAAGAGTGGAAAAAATGTTAAAATCAGCTCAAGAGACTATCAAGAGAAAGTTTTGTGTCCGATATTTACAGAAAAATTCCATTTCTTTATCTCAGTGATTTTCAAAGAATGAAACTTCATCACTGCATTCCTTGAAAAATGTAGACTGATACATGTATTGCATATATATCTTTCCAACGTATTCATGCGAAGTCTCTTGACGTATGGACTACTGCGCTTTTGGTCTCTTGAAAACAGCACTTTCTAAGCGCAAATCCACTGGCTGATGGTTTCTGGGAAGTAAGAGAAGAAGAACGGAAATCAATACCCTAGGACGTTCTACGGAAAGCCCTTATCTCATAGAAATCACAATGCAGACTTACAGTCCAGAAAAAAAGGCTATCAGATCGAAGATTTAAGAAATGACCCTTTTCATTTTAAACATTCATTAAATGGTCCCACAAACATTCTAAAAATTTGTAAACACTATCTGTACAAAGAAGCATACCTTCTCACAGCCTCCAAATCTTGACGTTTTGAATATGGTGTCAAAATTCGCTATGATTCAATAGTTTCTAGATTTACAGTTCAATTTCTGAGATTTTTATTATACTTCCATACATAAGGTATAATTTTATGTGGTTATCTTGCACATCATGTGCCCAAGTAACAACGTCGAACTTTCCTATTGTGCAATCAATATATCATAAATGAGCTGGTGGAAAGTAAAAGGATGAGTGGCCTGCTTGACCGTCTCTTCGTTGATGTGCGAGTCAGTGATAACCACGCTGCCAGATTCTGTGACTTCCTTACAATCCTTGATCCTTGATCCTCAGACTTTTAAGTAGTATCAGCCCTACTGGGCTTTGACTAATATAAATCTCTTCGATGACATCATGGAGTATTCGTAAAAGCTTTAATAAAAGCTATTTTTGGCAATAATCAAAGTTGAATTTCAGATGTTGGAGTCTTCCTTTGAAAAATCTGTACATTTTAAAAATTCTTGAAAAATATAATATTCACACAAATAATAATAATTCACACAAAATATACAAGTACAAGTAGTAAAAAATTTTTTCTAGGTTAAATACGGAGAAGATAAATATAATACAAGTCCTATTTGTGTTTAGCGTTCGGTAGGACCGAACCGTCGATCTCGTTGGGCAAAAATTTTTCCTTGGTCTGTGCCACTCGGCTACGTCGTCATCTGTATTCTAAGCGCTAATAAGGCTTATACGAAGAGTTCCAGTGCTTGTAGGGCGAAATCTAACTTTTCATTTTCATTTGAGACTTTTGTGAACTTGTGGTAAAGATCTTTTAACTTGAATATCAGTGATTTAAATTCATCTAAGTTTTTGACGTCAGATAGTTTAGTTTTTTCTATTTCTTTAGGTGCCGTAACGTTAGCGTATGTCTTCTTATTGCTGTTTTCTCTGTGATCGGTTCTGGATTTTGTGTATTTAATTTGGGGAAGTCATCTTTTTGCGGAATTTTTTGTTGAATTTTTTGCTTTTGTGGAATTTTTTGCTTGGATGTTCAGGGCAATCTATGCTTGTAGCGGCGTGAAAACCGCTACAAAGCACGCATCTTGCTGGAATTTCTTTTTTCTCTTTTATTGGGCATTGATATGAAAGATGATTTTCTAGGCATCGTACGCATCGTGGTAAGTTGTGGCACGCTCTCTGCGTATGTCCATAGCGTTGACATCTAAAACATTGGACTGGACCCGGTCTTGAGTTATAACCTACGATACGCACTTTCATGTCACAGATATGAGTGATGTTAAATATTTCTTTTTCTTCTTGAGTTCTTGGCGTTTCGACATAAAAAATAGGCAGTAATGTTGGAATACCATCGCGCATCCTTTGTAATTGATGGATTTTAAGCACATTAATGTTATGTAGTTTTAATTCTTCTTTAATTTCGTCAATGGGGGTTTGTACGGTTAATCCTTTGATGACAGTTTTCAGGTTCTTTTCTTTATTTAATAAATAGGTATGGAAAGGGATGGGCGCTTTTTCTAAATAATCTTGGGCTTTTCGGAAATCGTCTTCGTTGAAAAACTGTACTCTTATGGTATCACCTTCAGTTTTGGTTTCAAGTTTGCAAATCTTTAAATTTTCTTTTATGTGTTTTCGGATTTCTGGCCAATTGTTACTATTGAGATCGGTAATTATTATTGGAGGAATTTTAGTATTTTTAGGATATGGGCTGCTGGGTTTCTTAGGCTTTTCTGGTTGGGTCATATTAATATCTTCATTATTAGCGTCGTCATTATTCGCGTCAAGCATTTCCTCGTTGTTGAGGGAGTCAAATCGGGATGAGGTGCTTATCGTCTGTGAACTGTAGGAAGATCCGCTATCGCGGCGCGATCTTTTAGCTGGTTTAACTACTGACCAATCATTAGCGCTTTCGCTAGTGGAAGGCGGGAATTGCGATATGATAGTATCTACATCTCTTTTTGGTATAAATGAATAGAGCTTTTGCTCTTGGGTTTTGAGTTCGGCTTGCATTGAGCGACGTAGCTGGACGCTTTCTTTTGTGATAGGAAGCTGTTGAACTTTAACTATGGCATCTTTGAGCTCTTGAATGTGATGAACAATTTGTTGGACTTCATTGTCAAAATCAGTTGTCGTCCTCGGTTTATTGAGGCATTTGCCTTTGTTATCAATTGACATAGTTCTGGCTATCAGGTGGTTTGTAGAAGCAAAATCATACTTACAAAAAATCAAGATGAAGAGAGAGCAAAAAACAATAAGACTCACTCATGATGAAAAACTTTATATGTTTTTTTTTTCAAAAACGCCGTCCCTTCTCTAGAGAAAGAATGAACACAACAATCCCCGTTGCATCTTTGCGTACATAATGTGGTGTTTTATGGCGGCGTCTGTCCATTGCGGCGTAGGAAAGCCGGAACCGCGGTGGGAATGGTGACTTGTCACCTCCAACTGTGAGTAACGAGTCCAGTGGCGCCACCACCGGCGGGTGGGGAAGCACCACAATCATTCATTCTTCCTTCCAAAGGGACGGTCTGCAAACGAAATTATTTTCTTTTGACTCGGCTAACCATTCGTGGACACGAACGAAAGAGGAAAGCTGTGACTGGGGGTGCAAGTGACTCACAACACGCTGTAACAGCTTTAATATCGTTATTAATCTCTCGTGCATTTGAAATAGATGAATAATAAATAATGTACAGATTACTGGCAATATTGAAATGCAGGCTCGAGAGCTGCATGCATTTTCTCGCACGAAGCATGTAATTATTTTTTTTAAATAAGTTTATAGAATATGTTTTCTCTTCTTGTTTGTATGTCGCTATTTTTGAGTGTTAAATGAAAGTTATTGCTGGTTTCCATCATTGGAGTTGCTTCATATCGCCAAAGAAGCATCACAACGCTGATGAAGAGGAATACTGATGCGTTTCGCACTGAACAACTAAATCTGAGAACTACAAATATTCAGAATTCCAAACTTAGAAAAATACAGATACTCTGCATTCTAAATACTAAATTTCGTCCAATTTTAGAAGAATAAATAATGCTAAATATTCCCAATGAACTATCTCAGTTTTTATGCACAGTTCTCAAGCGGTAAAACTTATTAACGAGAGAAACTTAAAAGGCATCAGGAAAATGAGATTAAAAATCCAACATTAAAACTGATATTATAAAGTTTTAATAAAGATCTGTAATGAATTTATGAAGGAAATCTGCATTTTCGGTTTTGGAAGAATTGTAGAATCCTTAAAGTCTCCTAAGCATAGTATATGTAACCTAACGCAATTTAAGCATTTTTTCCCTTTATTATTATTGCTTTAACCTGCGAGGTCAGAGATTGGTGAAAATTATCCCACTCACTGATATATATGCAGTAACTAGTTTTTATCTGCTTAATTGCACTAATTAACAGGATTTTCAAACGTGGCTTAAAATAAGCGTTTCAGGTTAGTTTGGTAGGTTGATAACGTGAATGCGAATCAGTTTCCCTCAGAAAGGCCTCCACGAAAGCGTCCCTCCTCTTAGTCAGATAACCAATCGTCCTTTAAAACGGGGAATATATAAGGTATTTCTTCGGCCTTCTTAGCATGCCTTGTTGGTGTAGTGGTCAGCACATCCGGCGCGTATTCGAGAGGTCCGTGGTTCGAGTCCCGGCGAGTGCACTGCTCATTTTTCATCTCTCCTGCTTCAAAAATACCTAATGTCTCTACACAATCACCCGATAAAAGCTTTAATATTATACACTGAACTTTTAAAACCCGTATTCAGGTACTTTTGCTCCTAGAACATTCAATAGATTTCAAGAGAAGTCAAGTAATCTTGACTTATTTGCCGAGGAACATCATTTAGTGCGTAACGATCTGCTGAGTGTTAACAAAAGTTTAAAGTCGCAAAGTTTTTTGTAGAAACGAAGAGCCTGATGGCGACAACAGATGTTTTCTTGAACACTTAGGTACAAGATGAGATCCTTAAAAACAGACCATTCACAAATTGTGTCAGCACTCGCTCTCGTTCAAAGAGCCACTCGCTCTGCGTTGGAGAAGACACATTAAGTACTCGCATTCGTGAAAACGCCTCTTTCACGCGATTCATGCAAGACAAATCCCGCCCACACTCTGCATGTATTGTTCTTGATCTACTGTATGAGATGGTTAATGCGAATGTAATGTTACATTTTTCTCCTGAAAATAACGAAGGTGGGAGACAGTGGCCTCGGTATTGCCTGGATATTAATCCACTTAATTTCTTATTATCGAAATTTTTTGAAAGATAAAGCATTCTTGAGAAAGATTGCGACAGGAACGTTACTGTGTAGCTGTGCGGTGCAATTTTCGGAAGATGTGAGCTGGAGAGTTGTGAAAAATGCAAAGGTTGTGGCAGCCCAAACGGGACAGTGACACTGACTGGCGTACCGGAGGGCCCGAGTTCGAATCCCGAAGATGGATGTTTGCAGCTGCGTAGCGGTTGTGCGGCAAGGAAACACTCAAAATACACGGCGAGCCGAAATGCTTTCGAGAGGCTTAGTGGTAGAAAAAGTGGGGTGGGAGATCAAAGAAGCGTAATGTCAAACCGCACATTGAGTTGATCAATGTTAACGAATTACGCATTCTGCGCATGCTCAGTGGTTTACCGTTGGCGTGGAAGGAAATACTGGTGACTAAGGGGGGCCATAAGCAATCCTACACAAGCCTGCACGTCATGTAGTCTTATCAACTGTTTACAATTGCAATACTACCGAAATTTGTTTGTGCTTAATGCATTTGCTTCTGTTTCATTTCGTTTTGGTTTATTTTGTTCGTAAACGTTATGTTTAATATCGGTTATTTATAATTATTTCCTTGACTTTAATTCAGTAATTTAAACTGAATTTATTCTATAATTTGTTAAGGTATATGCGAATGGAACGTATGGTAAATACGCAATTGGTTTTATTCCTCAGAAGTATAATCAATAAAGATTCAGCTAATATATCTTGTAATGTTCCCTGTTTTGTAATCATTCTTAAACGAAAATTTGCGTAATTTGCAATCGATATTTACACTCCAAGTATTAAGCAACTTACAACATAATAAGTTTCAAAATCTCGAATTGTTTATGCCCAGATAACAGAATATCAACCACACACCGTATTTATCATCTTTTAAAATTGTACCAAAATCGTAATTGCGCCAGATTCTCTTCTGGGCATGCGCAGTACGCGAAATTCATTCAACATTGATCAACTGAAAGTGCAGTTTGCCATTACGCATCCCGGAATTACAGTTGATGGCGAAAGTTCAGCAGTTAGGAAGACCCGGCAATACCGAATATGCTTATAGGTGCCGGCCATGCTTCAGCCTGTACCTAAAAGAGTTTGCGAAATAAAACGGAAGACACGTTCTGCTCCAAACTCACTTTTCGAGCTCAGGAAGTTAACTATGCCTTCATTTATAATATTTCGATCATAAATAGATGTGTAATAAAAAAAAAAACAAATTGTATGGCTTTTCGTGCGCCATTCTGCGATACAAAATATTATGCTATAGGCGTAGGGACTTCCAAGACATACTGCACACTAGGAACCAGGGCTATTAAACACATGAGTAGCGTTGCCACCTCTTCGCTGTCAAAATCCGGGAGAGGAAAAAAAGTTTCCGGGAGAAGAATAATAGTTTTTCTTTCAGTCGCAACTGAAGAAAAATCTCAATCTCATTTAAAATTATTTTTTGAGCTGGAGGAGAAAACTCTCGCAAATACTTGTACATTTTATTCTACTATAAGAAATCTTTTTTGCCAACGAAGAATCTGAAAATAGAGTGCTATAAAAATTTGTTTATGCAATTTTGACTATTAAAACTATGATGGTGCTTAATCCTATGATAGACTGAAGTAATTTCAATTGCTGATATATTATCTTGTTCTTCTAAAGATTTCTTCTTGAAAATGTTCGAAAGCTATTACGAAGAATCCCTATTCAGTATTAACGACTGGTGATTCTTGCTTTGAGAATGTACAGTTAAAGCTCTAACATCCTCGTACTTAATATTAACCGTTTTCCGACATTCTCCGTTAAAGTTGTCTCTCTTCATAACCTAATTAAATTGAGTTCACCACTTGTCTTGAAACGACGTCGAATATTTTCTTCTTTTTGTAGAATTTGTTCACTTGCAGAATCAGAATTGTGTTTTTCACTAGACGTTTTTATGCAAGCGTTTAAATAATTTTTGTTTGTGGATATGCACTTGTTTGTTTTCAAAATACGCATTTGTTTGCAGACTAAATGAAAGAATGGATTGAAAATGAGGGGAAATGAGGGAAGATGAGGGCACGTGCGCGCGACACGCCGGCATAAAACCACTACTCATCCCCTAAAGTCCTTACTCACCGCATGTAGCTGCTGCAAAGAATATGTATTGACACAGACGTTCTTTGGCTACTGTGTGTGGTCGTGTGATTTTCGAAGTTCTCAACCATTTCGTCCGTGCGCAATGCGTCGTTAATTTTAAGAAACTTGATATTCCGGGAGAGTAATAGTTATTTTAAATTCCTTTCGGGTGCCGGGAGATTTTAATTTTCAGGGCTCAATTCCGGGAATTCCGAGAGAGGTGGGAACCCTACGTCACGAGCCCGGCTATCAAGAGAAGGTGAGTCTCGTTGCCATTGTGATGGACTCCCGTAATACCTTGCCTAATTGTTAAAGTTATTTTTAAAGTAATAAAAAAACATAAATATATAAATACTTCTTAGTTCATAACATGAATGATGGAAAAAAAAGTTTCAATAAATGCACAGAATTTTAGTATTTCCTCTGCTTAGATTGCTCACGTGTATCAGATATTACGAGGCAAGAACTCCTTACTCTAGCCCCTCCATCCCAATTAAAGCAGAAGGGAAATATCGACAGCGACTCCATCCGTCTCCTTCGTAACACTGTCGCTGCGAACGCGCGGCGGAGAAGAGGTGGGAGGAAATAATACACAGGAACACAAATAAAGTAAATAAAAGAAAACAATCATTCAGAAAAGTACGTTCTTGTTGTGAAATCGCCTGCCCGTAAAACAAAGTGAGGAGCAACGAAAGCCTATCTGGGGAAAAAAAAGGAGGAGGGAGAAAATTTGGTATCAGACAAGAAGAAAATAGATAAAACAAATCAAACAAATGAATAAAATTCTCCCCCCGTCGTTTTATATCAGCCGCAACTTTCACTCAATTTCATCGGGCTTTCGGGAGTCGCCATAGAAACCCGGCCGCCGTTCTTTTATGACATCTTTCTCTTTTTTTACCTTGTTTAGTTTCTTTTTCAACCGTTAGCTGTTGCCACTTAACGCTGACTGATTCCGCTTTGGTAAGTAATCCCTCGCGAGTTTTGTTCTGTCGTTCCATTAGTCTCTATAACATCCCCTTCTCTTCCCCGACCATTTTTTCTCCCTTTCGACAAATCTGAATTTTACCCTTTGACTGGAAATGTAACATAACACACAGTAATTTCTTTTTGTTTTGCCCTCACTCCTACACTCGATTGAAAATGGCTGATATATGCTTTCAGATACGTACAAGACGTATCCAAAACCTATTGATAAATTTGAAAAATCTGATGTGTACACCACATGACTTCCTTAAACGGAATAATAAATTATACGTATTTTTTCTTGCATTTCTTGCATTTCATTTAACGTATTGGATTGAATTAAATCTACATCGTCAATAGCACATAACCACAACAGAATAAATGCACTTCTTAAAATTCACTATATTTGTTTACCATAGTAGCGACACTCTGGCGCTAGGTTTCATTTAATAGCGTTACATTTCGTCCATATTATAACTCAGAATGCATATAAATTTATATCATTTCAAGAATTTTCAAATCGTTGCCACATGTTCTATTCAAATACTATAATAAATCTAAAACGCCTTATAAAAGAAATCAAGCAAGCAAAACAAAAAAGAAACAGTTTTTGACAGACGATTCAGTATTTCTCATTCAATTAATTCAATTCTCACATCCCGGCAAGGCAAAAATAATAAAAACTCAAAATATCTATATTAAAAATTACGAAGTAAATCTTAAACACCTTTTTCCTCCAATAAATTTCAGAATGCATTAAAAATGATTTAATTCGCAATAATAAAAGAAGGCGTTATCTTTGTTGTTGCAAAGCTTAGTTTCTCTAGATTAGTAACAAATCCGCTATTTTGCCAAGTTTGAAATGTAAACAAACATGTCCGCCATCGAAAAAATTCATTAGGCTTAGCTGCACTTAAACAACTTTTAAATTGTTGATAACTCCACAAATATTGCATGCAGATTTACTAAAGGCATAAAAACCTTAACCGGAACATAAGAACAACATAATTTAATCATTTTTAAAGCAAAAAATGCACAATTTACAAACATATAAGAGTAAAGAAATTGAACTCGCTGAGCTGAGTAACAGAGTGGATATATATATACATATATTTATATACGTTTGGTTAGGCCGATTGCAACCAAAATACGAGGTGCACATCTACATGTTATAGCAGTCCTACATATAAAATTTCAAAGTTCTGAGGCTACTCGTTTTCGAGTTATGCGAGATACGTACGTACGTACTCACAGACGCCACAAAAAATTCTCTTCAGAACTCCTTTTAAATCAGTTTTATAATTTTTTTGGGGGGAAAGAGTCCTTTATTCTGTCCTTACTTGCAGATGTCAATCAAAAACATCTTTAAATTACATTGGATAGCGCTTAAAATCAATATTTTCGTTGAAATATGATACCCAAAATTTTTCGCAATTACAATACTTCCTTTTTATTTCGTACAAAGAGGTAAAAACATACAGAGGTGCAGGACTATAGCAATTTTTCAAAGGAAATTCGTAGTCTCCTCTGGCTTTGATTTTCAGCATCAGAGATCTTTGAATTCGGCTTTTGTATTGTCCGTGCAAAGCGTCTGGAAAATCCTTAGACCCCCAAAAGTAAACTTAAAACTCAGTGTAATGAACTAAGCTAAATAATTGTTCATTGTTCAAGGAAATTATAAAAAATCTATTTCTTTATGATGGCAGTGGTTTTTTTTTTTTTTTTTTTTTTTCACATTTAAATTTTTTGTGACATTTTATCATGCGCTTCGGCTAGAGACTGAATGCCTTCCTTACTTCATGTTATATTTAAATATTTCGGAGCAAATCGAGCTTGGATTACATATCATGTGCTCCTTGTGATTTATTTAAAATTAACTGATGCTCCGCATTTAATTTTTCACCTCTTTGAAACCTTTTCTCATAGATTTCACCATTGTTGAATGCAAATATGATATTTAATTTTCACTATTATTCATCCGTTTGCAAGAAAACAAGTTCTCAGCAGTCTTATACGAAGCTGAGATTAATACACCTTTCTGTTAAGGTTTCGTGTGCCGCACTTTTCCCTCGAGATAGACCGTTTTCTTTTACTGGTCGCATTTCTTTATGATGTGGTGATATTCTTTTGCTCAAGTATTCCATTAGCATTTTAAAAAAAATTATTGGAAAAGGCGTTCCGCCCAATTAATTCGGATGATCTAGGTACCTAGTTTCTTGATTGAATTCTTTTTGAAAGTATTTTAAATGCACATGTTTAAAAAAAAATCTGAAAGCATTTACATTTTATATTAAGCCAAAGGGCCTTTGTATGTTACATTCTAGAGGCATTAACTATTTTTTTGAAGCAGGAAAGAAGAAAAATTAGCAATCGTCTTCGCCGGAAATCGAATGACGGACCTCTGAAATATCGGCTCAATATGCTGACCACTACACCACGAAGGCACACTAGGAAGGGGGGAGAAATATCTTATATACTCCCCCTTTTATAGGGCGACTGGGTTTTCAGGGGACCCAATCGCCAAATCCTGGGTGAGCAGAATCATCGTCCAACACACTTTTTAATTCAGGCGCCACTGTAGAGACATTAGGCATTTTTGGGAAGCAGGAAAGATGAAAAATTAGCAATCACCTTCGCCGGGCATCGAACCACGGACCTCTGAAACCGGCTCAGTCTGCTGACCACTACACCACGAAGCCACGTTAGGAAGGCGGGAGAAATACGTTATAACCTTTAATAATTAAAGGTATACCATGTTCTTCGCACATAAACCATAAAATTCAATTCAACAGCAACATCACAAAATATGAAAGAGGTATTAAAACAAATTCCGAATTCGAGCTTTCAGATGCCCGAATTCGGGTGGAGACGTACGTTAATCAAAATTGGATGGCTCTAGGTACCATCGTTTTATCAAAATGAGAGAAACATACATACATTTATGCAGATTCATCATTATTTAATTTATTTAAATATAATACAGGACTCTAATATTGGGTGACAACAATTTTTTAAAATGATTCGCCTTTTATAGTAAATCAATGCAAAATGCCAAAACGAAATTAATAGTCCTTCTCGGCAAATTGCCCCTTTGGACTAAAAAAAGAGAAATGTTTAGCAAACTTTTATTTGTAGGTTTGACATCAAAGCTATAGCCTTTAGATTAAAAAATAGATATTTCACTAGTTTTTAGAGTGTATATTTTGAAGGACTGCACAAATAATCTGAAGTCACTTTCTTGACTGCATGTTGCCAAAAAAAATGGTTAGATTAGAAAATTAAACTACATTTAAATACATCTTGAATGAGTTAAAGAAAAGATTGCAAATTTTCTGGTATATGACAGCTTAAGTTCAATCACTAATCTTTGAGCATCATAAAAAATATTTTTCCCGACAGTTCCTAAAACTTCACCTTTTCACTTGATATTAGTGTCTGTATTAATACGTATGCCTAAAAATTATAACTTCAGTGGCAGAGTTTCTCTCCATAAAAAAACCACTCATCTATTTGAAAGAAAAAATACCTGTATTCTAAAGCATATCTGTCAACTCTAAAGAAAATATATCTTGCTTCGGAACTGTATAATCTGCAGAGGTAATGCAGGCCCACAGAAATTTACAGGATTGTGCTTTTTATCACTGTAATAATAAAATTTTGAGTTGGTTATGGTATGATGTGACTAAAGATTGAACTCCTACGGGTTGGTTTCCGCTAGAGGTGTTAATCAATTTTGATACTGATACCAATCCGAATGATAGTCGTCGCTACAAAGTCGCCGCAAAATTTAGCAAAATTTTTTAATCATCTCAAACTGTCTAGGCACAAATTTAACTCCTCTAACTGGATTCCTAAGCTCGTGAATCAAAAGAATGCGCATGTAATGAGAAAATTATTATTTGAAGGATAATATGATGTTATCATCATAAAGCACATGAAAGACATAGTTTTTTTTTACACAAAAAACAAAGCGGATGCTTCCACAGGGAGAAGTTTAGACGCTCCTATTGATTCAATATTACTTCGGACTATTCGGAACATTTTTTGTAACTTAATTACTTTTCTGAAATAAGTTCTATACATTTTCACATCATAACTAACCTTTTTTTAAGTTTATTATAAATATAAACTTAAAAATTATAGTACAGTTATTCTGCCAAAGGGGTATATTAAATTGATGAAAATGAATTTTTCTCGTATTTTATTAATAATATTAACTTCAGCACACATAAGACAAAATAAAAGGAAAAATGGAGCCGAGGATGAGATTTAGACAGTATCGGCGTCAAATTCCGTTCTAAGACACAAGAAGAGTACACTCAATGAAGGCGGTTAATTTGAATAGTCGTAATTAATATATATTTGTTGCCAGAAAGATTTAATATTATCGTATGGCTTTTGCGAAAACATTGTCACTTCCAAGAACGAACAGATCCTGATCCTTTTCCTGATCTTTCAGTAATGTCAATAATGACGAGGTTTGGTTTATTTAATTATGGCAAAGCACACTAGGGCTATCTGCTTAAAGGGAGGGATACCTTCGTGGAGGATTTTCTAATGGAAACTAGCTCGTATACACGTTACACATGGGGAAAACCACGAAAATGCCCATGCAGCAAGCCCGTTCACAGGATTCGAACCTCGGACCGAACTACCAGTGTTCAGCGACTTACCGCTCGGCCGCTGGTGGGCCTCAA
This sequence comes from Stegodyphus dumicola, assembly GCF_010614865.2. Lineage (NCBI taxonomy): Eukaryota > Metazoa > Arthropoda > Arachnida > Araneae > Eresidae > Stegodyphus > Stegodyphus dumicola. The sequence continues at coordinate 184,623 of NW_023315036.1, forward strand.
TAATGACGAGGAATATCAGCCTAGAAAGTAATAAATCTAGGAAAGCTTCTAATGAGGTTCAACTATCTACCGGTTCAGATAAACTGTGGTGATACCAGAGAAGTTTTTATTACCCGCAACTTGAAAAACTCACTTTCGGTTGTAGAGGCATTAGGTTATTTTGAAGCACAAGACATGAAAAATTAGCAATGCCGTTAGCGGGACGCATATAAGCATTCTGTACATCGCCGCGCGCATAGGGAAAAATTCGTACTTTCGAGAACGAATTAAATTTTATTCAAAATTAAATTTTACTTTTTCAGACTGATTATAAATATTGTGATCGAGCATAATTTCCGATGACATCATTTTCTCTTGGCCTATTTCAAAGACGCTGTTAATATCAGAAGAAATCGTAAACGTTTAGATTATATAAATAGCTGAGTTCCTGAAGTTAGTGCAAAAACCAAAAGCGCTATGATCTCGGTTCAGTTATAAAGGCATTGTGTGCCATTAAGTACATTGTCATTATTGCAGTTTTAAGTTTTAAATACGTATCTCTACTTCTCTGTTCCAAATCTATACTAATGCAGCTTCAAAATTAAATTTTACTTTTTCAGACTGATTATAAATATTGTGAATTTACTACGTTAGCTCTCAACAACGCTTATACTACTTCTGAAAAATGACTTGAATCATGTTTTCGGAGATTGCATCTGCAGAAAATGGATATATAATGAATATGAAATAATGATAACGTCTTTAATATGAAGTGTTTTAAATTAAGAATACATTTATTAACAACCTCTGTATTTAATACACATTTACGGAGTTAGCACAAGAAGAAATAAAAAATTTTCTCTCTAGGGAAAAAAATCACTACATTTTTTATATTAAATTCGCCACACTAAGAGGCGTTGTAAGAAGTGTAATCTCATAGCACAAAAATACAAAGCACGTAATAATCATTTTGGTTCTGCTATCAAACTTTAAACAAATTTTATGGAGGTATATCTCGAGCCCAAGCAACGTCAAGGCACTCCTAAGCGTAGAGGAAATGATGTCATTGGGAGCCATATCCAATCACGAAGAGGAATTTTTCCCTATGTGCGTGGCGCGGTGCAGAATGCTTATAAGCTGCCAGGACTCAAGCCTCGGACCTCTCGAATACGCGCCGAGTGTGCTGTCCATTACACCACGAAGGAATGCTAAGAAGGCGAGAGAAATACTTTATATAGTAAGCAAATAATTTGCGTACTGGAAAGATGGTCACGTTCTCGAAATCTTGCTGTGGTAAAGTTAATTAAAAATAGTTAATTTAAGTAAAATATAATTAAGCAATTAATCCATTTGTAAATGATAAAAACTTGAGCTTAGCAATTTGATATTAAAGTTAATAAACGTATATCATCTAGGAAATTTTTATATATGAAATTATTCATAATAATTTATATATATTATAACAGCTTATTAAAGATTTACCAGTGCAAAGTTATAAGGACTTAGGTTATGAAGTATGTAAGAACATGTGAATCCTAAAAAGCTTTGATTTAAAGCCTATCCTATGAATCCTAAATCCTATGAATGAATATGAAAGCCTATGAATCCTAAAAAGGCCTATCAAATAAAAAATTCAGTTTCGCTAGAGCTCTATTCACGATCAGTTAAATCAGATTCTTTTATACTTATAGACTTGGGTACTCGTAGAACGCGAAATCCAACTTCGCCTTTCGGAACACGATTTCAAAAGAAATATATGCATTCCTTTATTTGAGGTAATCAAGCAGAAATAAAGTCAGTGAAGATTACCAAAAAAAAAAGTAAACCAATTTTATCAACATTAATCACCACCCAAAGTTCGATGTATCAGAACTGTAAATTTTACTCGGTGACAGTGTTATCTTCATTCCTTACCTGGCCTCGATTTTCGCAACCGTTGGTCTCAGACTTCCAATTACAAAAATATTTTAAACAACGTATATATATTCATGTTTCGATGTTTTAAAACTTAAAGAAATCAGTTTTGTAAAAATTACGAAACCTAACTTTTTATATTTTAACATCGATCCCTAAAAACAGGAAAATTTTATACTCGTAATAAAAAAAAAAATCATAATAAAACAAAAAAGTTTGATTCCCATACGACGAAAACTGACAATCGATTTGACTTTAATTTCAAAATTTGCGATTTTTGGCATCGTTTCTCAAGTTGCATTGAAAGGTCTATTAATAAATTAGAATATTTCGGGATTGATTTTTTCCCCCTTTAATGACATTCAAGAATATGCTTTTGTAATTTATTACTGTCTTTAATTTATAATTTTGTTACATTTGGTACACCGAAGGAATATTTACACGAGTATTTTAAAAGTATAAAAATAAGTTCTTAATATTCTAAAAAATGTATTAATACGAATTAAATACAAATGTTATTTAAAACACAAATATTTTTAATTTACGCAAATAATATTACGAAGTGGCTACGTATCAATACAAAATCCTTCCAGTATTTTCTAGTAAATAAATTCTACAAGATTCTGTGAAAATCTTATTTTTGAAAAATTTATATCGATCAGCTTTTTGACAGTAATTTCTTTAATAAATATACTAATCTATTAGCATCAGATATACACTATACCTAATTTATAGCACTATACCTAATCTATTAGCATCAGAAGCTATTTTGTAAGCTTGTATTTTATTTTTACTTACTACAAATGCAAACCTTTCGCTTTTCAGTTTGCGTATGCCTCCTGAATAGGATATCCGATTTTAAAATCAAATATCTCGGCCAATTTTTTTCGCTGGGAGATCATTTTTTAATTTAATAACAAATGCAAAATTTTTCCTTATATAAGCATAGGGTCAGGAAAAGCTTATGAAAAGTTGGGTTTCGTAATTTTTACAAGTAATGATTTCTTTAAAATTAAAAATGACAAAATATAAATCTTTGGGTCATTCAAAACATTTTTACAAAATTGACTTCTTTAAATTTAAAAATGTCAAAATAAGTAACAAAAGTGCTAGCGTTGTAGAGGCATTAGGTTAGTTGGAAGCAGCAGACATGAAAAATGTGCAATGCCATTGCCGGGACTCGAACCTCGGACCTCTCGAAATACGCGCCGAGTGTGCTAGCCATTACACCAAGACATGCTAAAAATACCTTATAGTGTTATTGTTTATTTTTGGTTTACTGTTTTTATGTATTCTTCAAGTACTGTTTTCATTTTTTTTATATATTTATATATATATATTATATTATACTTTATTTTCGGAACTCTAATGGGTCACTTGAAATTAGGAAGTGAGTCACTCGATGAGTCACGTGTCATAAGTTTCCGAAGCCTGATAAAGAGTCTGTCCGGGGTCGTAAACTTTTCAAAATGCCGTGAAGCCATTTTTCAGAAGCGTAAATTACAGAGCGAAGAAATATACGGTAGAAGATAAAGAATAGATGGAATATAGAAAAAAGTAATACTTAAGACATTTCAAGTACGTTTCAGAAAATTTATTATACAAATCAGTAAAGTATTGGGTGGAATTTTAATAAATTTAATTAGAAATTTAACGTTCCCTCTGAAACGACCCCTACAGCTCTCACAGAATGAAAATAATTAAAGCAGCTTCAATAAATTTTCAATTTCTCGCTATGAGGCTGGAACATGGGTATCACGAAGCGACTACAAAGAGGCAATTTAGAAAACACTTGTCTGAAATTAATTTCCTTTGAAATCTCTTAGAAATAAACGAGAGTGTTTAAATGTCTGGATATGAAGTATGACTATTATATGTGTCACTGAGTCTTATTATCGTAATGTACAATTTTCAGGAGGTGCAAATTACACGCAATAAATATATTGTTTCGTTATTTTCAGTGTTACGAAATGTACAGGCGCGGTGAGATAGCTTCCCCGCAAAGCAGTTTTAGGGTTGTCATAAAAATGGCAAGGGAAGGCAGGGTTGTCACATTTGGCGAGAAATCGCCCGTTTGGCGATATACCGTGGACGGATGGAGAACCTTCTGGAACGAATTCTTACCGGTTTAGCCCAGAATGTTCTCGAACACAAGCCGAAAGCTATATAAACCCTGCTGGTCCGCAGTCAGTGTGTGTGCCTAGTCTAGCGAGATGATAGTCAGTCATTGAGCGAGTGTTTCGAAGACTAGAGCCGAGTTGGTCGTCGAGCGCATGAGAGAGTCTTTTAGTGCATCACGAATTAGTGCAACTTAGTATCGAATTAGTGATTTAGTGCATCCACGAATTAGTCGAGTTTTGTCTTAGACTGTGCTGAGTCGAGAGCTATACTCTTGTGTATCGTCGAGTGCATCGCGTGGAGAGTCTCGAGAGTACGTGGTGTTCCGAGAACGGCCAAACAGAGTCGGAAGCTGTACTCTGGTGCTTTGCGGTGAAGCTATCTCCACCGTTATTGCCTGACAGTGTGAAAGCTGTGTCGCTGAACGTGTCAGAGTGTTTATAACAGTTCGACGACTGTAAAAGTGATTTTGAAGCTGTCCTGAGAATATTGGTAAATAAAGTGTGTTTCGATACTTCATCAAGTATCATCGTTATTCATTCCAAATCTACGAACCCCGTACGAACGTTAAGGAAGAAAATAACGTAACAATATGTAAAAAATATGCTTGCGCAATAAATATATGTATAAAATGAATATATGTCTGCGATAATATGCTCCATATCTTGCAAAACAAACGAACACTGTGAGATATCCTTGCTGGATGTCCCAGAATGGTAACTTTCCGTTTACAGTCATCGGGTGTTACTCCTTTCTCCATTATGAATTGCTATTTCTTGTCTATTTGATATCACTAGTGCTGATTTTAAATGACTTACAATTATTAGCAAGCAGATGGAATGATTCTCTTCCTTTTTCTGCTTTTCATGATTGTAAAAGTTTGACGTTGAAGATACGCACGCTAATTATTCTGTGACGGTGACCAGGCCCAAAACAAGTTCAGGTAACAATAAATACACTGCTGTTAATGACAGCTGTCACGGATTGAAAAGAAGGCTGAATTATATACACAGTTTAAAAACGTACCCTCTGTTTTGTTATATACTATAGAGAAGAAGAAAAATATATCATTTGAGATTCATAAACACTATTCTTTGGTCTAAGTTTGCGTGCTGAAGTATTCATTTTCTGTAACATTAACACAAGAGAGCTCGGAAAGAAAATTTGTCCATTTGCTTTGCTTGTAAATTTTAGATTATCTCATTCTAACGATCATAAATGAAGTACTGTGGCTAATTAACTGGAAACTTTCATTGCTTGCCATAATACACATTCAGCTTTTGAATGAAAAAATTTTTGAATGAGCTAGTCTGGGAACTGAATAAATTATTTACCTCATTCATCGGTTTCCTATTTCGTTGTATAGTAATATCACTCAAAATAATAATAAAAAAGAAGAACTTTAAATACATCGATTATTCTTTCTTCAACCGTGAGAAAGTCTACACGCAATGCGCTAATCAAAACCAACGGTAATTACCGAACATACGTTCAGCAACAGCAAAATGTCATAGCATATTTTTCGGAATTTAAATGAAAAGAAACTGACGCCAATAAAATATTATTTTTGACTACGTGGCAGAAGTATCCATTCTACGGCGGAATGGCGAGCACTTTTTTAAACTCTCAAATTCAACGCAACAGGCGCAAAATAAATATAGAAAGTGACCAAGCATACTGGTGTTTCCGGTTGCTCCCTTCGAGCGCGCCCCACCACATCTTTACTCCAAGGAGGTAGGAAGTCCTTTCTTACCTCCATGCTTACTCCCCGGGTGGCTATTGCTTGAACCTGCCCCACCACCATCTCTTCCCTCTCACTCATCCATCCTTACAATGCCCTATAGCGATGACCGACTCCCGATGATGCACTCTACCCACCGCGTTATGTTACAGTATACCACCCTAGCTGAGTCCGGCCTTTATTCAGAATGAAGATATTTCATCAGTGCCTTTCATCTTATTTTAGTTCAAGATGAAATGTGAAAAATTGTGCCAAGCTCGAATAAAACTGTAGAACGGTGGAGAACTAACATAGCGCCATGTACTGATCACTAATACTTGCTTTGATATGGGTTACATCTTTACTCGAAAACTAGCTTTCGGTAAATCCCCTCCGCCGATTCCTTCATTTCTTGACCGTTTTCGAATTATTCTCCAGACATGAGAGAAAGCGCATTTAAACTCTGATTTTGAAACTTCCACATTGTTCCAAAAAGTAAACGAGCAATACATCTAATGGTTTTAGTAAGAACTAATAGAGGGAACCTATGTTGGGTGACTTTAGCGTTACATTTTAATGTAAGCAATCTGAATGTGAATCCATAGAGATATTTTTTAAAATCTTATGTAGGCAGCGGCCTTCCTCTTTTTATTTGAAGATCATATATGCAAAAAGATCATCAAGATCGAAATAAAGCCGTAGATTTTGTATGAAGGTTCTAACAAATAAATGGGCACACTTTTATATATATATATATATAGTGCGTCCGTCATGGTGCACATTTGTTCGGTCACAGGAAAGCAATAAAACAAGATAGAAATGTGAAATCTTCCCCAAATAAAAGGAAAACTCTCCAAGTTTCCGTAATATGATGTGCAAGCATGTGCGCACACAGGTGATGACGTAACACCGCGAACTGCGAAGCAACAGATCAGCCCATCCACGCCCACGCCAGTCGAGATGTGGACTGTACAGAGAAAGTTCAGTGTGATCTGTGGCTTGCCAAATTCGAATCCGTGACCAAATTGCAAAGTGAATATCGTCGCGTATACAACGAACCGCCACCACATAGAAATAACATTAATCGGTGGGATAAGCAGTTGAAAGATACCGGCAATTTGTTGGATAAACCCCATTTTTGGCAGGCCATCGGTCAGTGACGAGTCTGTAGAGGCTATATGAAAGAGTTACCTAAGAAGTTCTTACAAATTGCAGCTGTTGCAAGCTATCAAACCGACGGATAGACTCAAAAGATTTGCGTTTGCTACAGATATGCTTCATGAGGTCGACATTGATAACCGATTTCTGCAGCAGATTGTGTTTAGCGATGAGGCGACATTCCCTGTTATAGTGGACATGTTCATCGCCATAACATCCGAATATGAACTGCTGAAAATCCTCATGCCCACATAGAGTGCGAACGTAACAGCCCTAAAGTGAACGTGTGGTGTGGCCTGATGCATGATAAAGTGATAGGACCATTTTTCTTTGCGGAGTAGACTGCGACGTCATGGATGGAGTCCACATCAAACTGCACTGAATAGGTATGGAACTTTAAGAGATTTTTTTTTTTGTTTGGTCTATCTTGTTTTGTTGCTTTCCTGTGACCGATGAAAAGGGCACCATGACTTTACAGACGCACTATATATACACGATTTTAATGAATCCAGTTAGCGTAACTTCGCAGGTCCAGTTATTGAAATGAAACTTCATTTACTGCTTTTAAATCTCTTAATTTGTTAATTTTTAAAAATTAAATATGCTTTGCTGAACGGCAAAACACTACCGCGTAGAAGATAAAAATAGTATTTAATTTGACAGCAGCAACGTATTTCCTTTAAATTTTCGAGTTTTCTTTATTAAATTCGGAAGGCGAATATACTGCTAGTGGTGGCACATTTCTTTTCTATCGCGGAGCTTTGTGATTAAATTTGAAACACAAATATCTTACGCTTTGCAAAGTGACGACACAAAGTTTTGCGGATGGCACACTGCCCTCGAGTGTTATATTTATTATTGATTTAAAAAAGATATGACTGGGATTACTACTCGTAAGTCAATCAGTAACTGCAGCGACATATTTCACCAAACATATAACGAAACTGCATTTTTATACCAACTTCTAGGAAAAAATATGTATATATGTCAGTAAGAATATCATTGAAAGACATACGTTAATGTTTTGGGATGCAAATTTATTTGAAATTCTTATCAACCTTTATGTCTTTCGGAGCTGAAAAACTTGACAGACCAATTGTACCCTCTCCGGGACTCAATCCATGGATCATCCAATTCCTAGCTGAAGGTACTAACCACTTACACTTAAGAGCGCGCACAGATGAATGGCAAAAATCCTTACATTTCCTCACTTTAGAAGGCGACTAAGGAGAAGCACGATACTCAGTTGACCAAATCCAAGCGGCGACAAGTTATCATTCCCCACATTATACATTCAGAAGACATTATAGAGGCTATTGTGTTTACTGTATGTAGAAATATGAAAATCATCTGTGTTCTCGCCGAAATTCGAGTCATGAATCTTCCAGTGTCAGCTGGATATGCCAGCCACCTAAACCCCGAAAACAAGCCTAGGAGAAATTTTAGCTCTTTCTATGCCTTCCCGCTCAAAGGGATAATGGGGAGATTCACGAGAACCAATTAACCCAATCCGAGTGCTGAAGAGTCCACCACATTTTTGGTTACGCCACCTCTGTAAAGACTGAAGGGGTTTCAAAGGATAAGGATAAGGAACGGGGGAAGTGGGCACTATGCCTCTACCATACGGTTAATTAGTATAGCACCACGTCCACCATGATCTAGAGAGCCCTTAAGACAACACTAATGCAAATACGGGAGTACATAATTGAAAATGAATGATTGATTACAAACAATAATAAGAAGTTACGATACATTTAACATAATACAATGTAAATACGAAGTCATATATGTTATTGCGTAAGACTTCTAATTTAGACATCTATGTATTTAAATTATTCTAAACTGTATCATGTCATATGTACATTTATTTTTAACTGGCATAATATTTTCAAGGTAATTTACTGCAAACATATTAGTCTATACTTATGTATTCATCATTAACGTAATCAGCTGTAAACTACTGTCTTTTAATCATCCTATACTGCATTTTTAACATACTGTATTTTTATGAACCCATAATCTCTCTACAACTATATGTTTGACTTCTCTTCAGGAGTTTACCCTCGTGCTGTATCATGTATTAAGTATAATGATATATCACTTATTAGAATTAACTGGCATAATATTTTCAATGTATTTTACCGCAAACATATTAGTGCATACCTTTGTATTCATCATTACTGTTATCTGCTGTAAACTACTGTATTTTTGTCATCCTATACTGGATTTTTATCATACTGAACCGTATTTTTATCATATTATATTCTCTCTATAGTTATATGTTTGACTTCTCCTCAGGAGTTTATCCTCGCGTTGTGTCATGTATTAAGTATAATGATATATCACTTGTTAGAAGTCTTACGCGAAGGGGTTTCAAAGTCAGAAAACGGAAGAAATCATCCGTGTGCTTGCCTTCATTCGCCAAGTATTTTGGCGAATGGTATAGCTTCATTTACATCAAGAGGTCCACCAGCGGCGGGGGGTAAAGTCGCTGAAAGTAGTTCGGTCCAGGGTTCGAATCCCGGCGAACGGGCTGGCTGAGCAGGCCTTTTCGTGGTTTTTCCCATGCGTAACGTGTATACGAGCTAGTTTCCCTACAAAGTCCTTCACGAACGCAAGCGCACCCTTAGGCAGATAGCTGTCGTGTGCTTTTCGGTAACATAACCAAACCATTTACAACTGGAAATGCTGCGGGGCGGAATGCAATAATTCTTTACGATGACATCTGAAACCTGAATTATAAATTTCTTTGAAGAAATGTTCAAATTTGAAAACTTTTATTTAACGAAATTAAGTTTTTATTTGACCTTTTAAAATCGGTTTTTCTCGTCATTCCTATCATTGGGCAGGCAGTTCTGTCAAATAATTTTTACAACTATTTACGTCCAATTTTATGCGATTGAGATTGCGATTTATGAAGAGATTTTCTTCCAGATGATCTTCGGTAGAGTCAGGCATGATCTATTAATGGAAATTTAATTTGAAAAGGCGTAAGAAACTTAAATCTCGCATATTTTTATTAATTAGTGTCACGTGAACAAACTTATCTCAACTTGAACTTTCTAAACTTTCTTAAGGACCACAGGTTTGCGATCACTTCTGGTTATAAAAGATACTTGTTTTTATTATGAATCTACGGTACCATGCAATCTTTCTGAAACACTCCGTGAGGCTTCTCTTAATTAACACATTATTCGGATGTTAAAATCTGTTCTGTGTTCTTACTGATTAGTGTAATCCTCCAGAATATGTAAATAAGAGGATTTTAAATAGGAGGAAGAATCTGAGTTTAAGAGGGAGAGCAATGGCAAATACAGCCGCGCATAGTAAAATTTCTCTCTCACTGGACCAGTTTTCGCTTCGATTAAATATGAAGTAACAGACATACAATTAGCAAAACGAGTTTTTAGGATCTAAACTTAAAATTTTGAACTGCACATAATTTGACTCCTTTGTTATCTGTCATACGGATGTTTGGTTTATTTGATTATAGAAAAGCACTCTGGGGCTATCTGCTTGAAGAGAAGGATGCCTTCGTGGAGGACTTTCTAAGAGAAACCGGCTCGTATGCACGTTATACATGGGACAAAACCACGAAAACGTCCATGCAGTCAACACATTTGAACTTCGGACCGAACTACGAGCGTTCTCTACCTAGTGAACTATCTCTGGGGGTTCTGTCATACGGAAGGAGAGCCTGAAGCATTCCGCCAGAAACGGAAATATATTTTCGTTATTTAGTTTATTTATATATTTCGAGCTGAAACCAAAATAAAATTTTAGTTGCTTTATTTCTGTCGTATTGCCGCCCAGTCAGTATAGTGGTCAGGGAAGCTGACTGCGAAGCCGAAGGGCCTGGGTTCGAATCCCGGAGAAGGCATGGTTGTAACTGTCCGTCCCTTCATACGAAAGGCGATGGTGTCCCACCTATTAGGTGCCTTCACAATAAAGAGACCACCACATTCGGCCTTGTATAGATTAATGAACTGGGTTACATTTGTAATTGTTCACAATCTGCAACTGGGGGGAAATTTCTGTCGTATTTGCTTAGTTGTCTGCTTTCAAAAATTAAGACCGATCGAAAATTAGCCATGCAGTCTTGAATGTTATACTAATATTTAAATTTAGCTCGTAGTGAGTTTTAATTATATAATCCTAAATAGCAATTTTCATCACCGTATGAAAGCGAATTCGCAAACAATATAATGCCAAGTTACATTAAAATTAAAATTTTCCAAACTCTGCAAAACATAAACACTGGCGTTTGAAAACGATAAAGTCGAAAATAATTTGTGTATCTATAAAAGTTAAGTTTTTTATAAAAGTTCTTCTCTTCTTAATTCAAGGCAAATTATATTTTATTCCACATAAATTAAAACTTATTATGAACCATTTCTTTTTTCAGTTTCGGCTTTAAAAAAATATATATATATATATTATAATTTGTTAGAAATGAATGCGACTTCCTGGTTTATGTAGCCAGAGGAATGACTGTTTCTTTTATCAAATTTCAGTTATCAAACTCAAACGGTTTGTTTTGTAATTGTTTTTGGCGTAATTATTATTCTTACGAAATGCGAAGATGAAAAGTTTACTCCGCAATCATTCAACCAAATCTGACTCAGAACAATCTCAACAATTCGAAGACAAATTCGCTAACTCTGCATCATTTAGCTCCGTTGTTGATCAGGCAATGCCAACCTTCAGTTGAAGTCTTTCCCTAATTATAACTTTTACTTCATAAATATCTTCCATTTATGAAGAAACACACACACATTTAACTGCTAGTTTAAAAAATTCGTATACTCTTTAGTATTTGAAGAATTTTCGTTTACGTCAGTCTATATAATTACTAAGCTATTCATTTCCTTTTAGTTTTCCTAAAGAGTTCGCATCATTAAATGCATTTGTAAAAACATCAGGGTCTCCTGATTCATGTTGACAAATATGTAGCATTCAGAGATGGCTGGCCAACCGTTCAAATGTATTTTTGACCAGAAAAATGCCATACAAATGGTTTCCTTTCGTCAAAAGTAGAGATTTTAAAAGATTTTTGGTTCCATTTGCATAGCTATAACATCTCAAATATTTAGCATCATTTCCTCGACGTTACAGTATTTCTAAATAGGACCTCAAGACCATCCGGAGACAGTAGTCAAATTAAAAAAATATTGTGCAACTGGCTAATAATTAATTTTCTTTATTTTCATTCGATACCATTGCTAGTATAAGAAAATTCCATAAATTAGAACATTAAAAAGCAAACAAAATTACCACATTTGAATCCGTTTAGCATTAGAATAAGTATTTTTTTTTTTTTATATTTTTTATTTTATTTTATTTTTCTTACTTTTTCCAGCTACTCAGCAAGTTTTAAAGAAAAAAATTACTAACCCTTAAAATCATTCACGTTTAAGATATTAGGATCCACATTCCAACCGCAAAGAAAAGCATCTTTATCAACAACGTTATTTTTTCTTTTATCTTCACCCGCCATTTTTATCTATGTTGTAAAAAAACACACACACAGTGTGTGCGAGGCAGGTATGGCACCCAGCTCTAGGATAACGAGGATACAATAAGCATACCTTAGGACACCGTATAGTGTACATGCCACGGAACCAAAAAAAAAAAAAAGTTACCTGATTCCATTCAAATTATTGGACTGAGTTGTCAGACTAAACTCTATTCAAGGCTGATGCTAATTTGACAGAAATTTTGAAATTTTCTGTATTCTGTGGTTTTCGCTCGAAGAAATAGTATGAATTCTATGAACTTTTAATTTCACAGTTGATTCTTCTTTAATTAGTAGAGTCATTAGATACTTTTTGGAAGCAGGAAAGATGAAAAATTAGCAACGCATTCGCCAGGAATCGAACAGCAGACCTCTCAATTACGCGCTGGGCGTGCAGACTATTACACCACGAAGGCTAGAAACGAAGGCCACCGAGAAATACCTTATAAACCCCTTTTAAAGGGCAACTGGGATTTTAGGGCACCCAATGGCCAAATCCTGGTGGTGAAGAATCATCATTCACCACCTTTCAGTTCGGGCGCCACTATAGAGGGACTTTAGTTTTTCTTTTTTTTTTTTTTTAAATGAGCAACGCCTTCGCCGGGACTCGAACCACAGGCCTCTCGAATACGCGCCAGCGTGCTGACCAGTACACTAGAAGCGCCCTTCAAAAGGGGAATATATAAGGTATTTCTCCCATCTTCTTAGCGTGTCTTCGTAATATAGATTTCAAATGTGAATGCGGTCAAGGTATGTGAATTTGTTCAGCAGCAATTCCAAAAGCGGCCTCCTTGGCGAGAGTATCTGCAACTTCAGATACTCTCACCAAGGAAGCCGCTTTTGGAATTGCTGCTGAACAAATTCACATACCTTGGCCGCATTCACATTTGAAATCTGCACTACGTTTCAAAGCAATCAGTAAGTGGCAAGAAGAATGAGATTATATTACCACTGGTCGTCGTACTTATTACCATCTTTCTTGATTAATAAAATTAACAAGTTTATGGAAAAGGTTAAAGGTCTTGTAAGAGACCTGTGCCAGGTTTAGCATTCATAGGCATAATGTATTGATGCAAAGTACATAATCTTCTTGGGAAACTCTGGTTTAATGCTACATTTATCGATTTTAGTGATATTCTTATAACGGACTGATCTAATGAAATGATCATTATACTGTATCTTACGCACCACCCCATGAAAAACAATATGTTTACTTTGCTAATTAATTTACCACAGTCTTAATGTAGCCCTTTAAATAGTCACTCAGTACAAATAAATTCTATCAAGTTTTGCGTTTCTGAAATTTTGCGTTTCTGAAATGTAAAAGTAAAATATTTCATAAGAAATTACTGTACCAGTGTAGTGTATTATAGCAAATATGAGGGTACAGCCTTTATTGGTTTTTGTTGTTCGAGAATGCTTACGTTTGTATGAATGATATTACACTCCGAAGGCACATAATGTCTGAATTTGTAAAGCACATTAAGTATGTACATTTTTCAATGATTCTCACGAACTTGATCCTGCATTTGTATGATTCTATATTTCACATTCTGCTCCTAATACGTAAAATATTATATGCAAAGTAATTACTTGTAAAATATTGACTGGTATAAGTGTATGTGTATTATTTTGTATGGCATATTCTATATATATATATATATATAGCGCATTGTTTTTTTAAGGTTTTTATGTATGAATAATTTAATATTATTTAATCATGTAACTTAATTGATACTTAGTATTTTGCATTTTAACTCTTGCATTTTAACCTTTTGCATTTTAACTGTATACGCACCAGCATTATGTTTTAATAATCCTGTTTGATTATATACTGTATCATGCATATGTAGGATATTGTATGGTTTATTTATATAGTACGATATCGTAAGTACTGTAATGTATGACCTGTAGTCCCACTGGTCTCTGGATAAGGGTGGACGTGGTGCTATTACCAATTAACCATAACGGTAAAGGGATGTTGCCCACGTCCTCCGTCGCTAAACTAAACTAAACTAAACTAAACTAGTATAGTGGCCAGCACGCTCTGCGCGTATTCGAGAGGCCCGTGGCTTGAGTTCCGGCGAAGAAGTTGCTCATTTTTCATGTATCGTGCATTTAAAAAAAAAAAAAAAAAAAAAAAAAAAAAAAAAAACCTAATGTCTCTACAACATGAGCACGTGTGGTTATAATTGTCCGTTGTACGAGAGAACAGAAGAAGGGAAAATGAGTATTGTTAATAATTAACATTGAGACAGAAATTTTATAAACAAATTAGATTTTATTTGAAAACGATCAACCGGAAGTTGCTAGTTTATTTAGCTACTCCTCCAATTTCGTGTCCAAATCTTAAACTGGCAGGAGATCTCGTACCGACCACATCAGACTTTTTTCGCGTACCTACTCATTTACATATATATGTATACGTTTTCGTTTTGCCGTCAGAAAAAAAAAATACTACCCTGCCGACGACAGAAATTCTACATGCACGGCCCTTTCATTATAAAAATGTCCGCACAGTATCCTTAATTTCGTATTCAGCGATCTTCGTTGCATCATCTCCTGCCAGAAAAATGCTTTGAATTCTACAAAAAGAAATAATGATAGCAATTGGCTTCTGAATTCGCTCGCGAATTCAGTCAAAATCAATCGACTCGTACAAAGCGAAACACGGTCTAGTCCGGCTTTTTGAACAGTCATTTCAACTTTCCTGCGTCTAAACAAACAATCTGCCATGCTCACTTTGATGTGGGAGGAGAAACGTTGCCAAGCATTACGACTTTAATGATAGTTAAAGGAAATAATTTCACTTAGTGTCACTTGGATATACCTCGTTGAGCATAGTAGCGAGAAGGATGCGAATGACTGTCAGAAGTGCTTGGGAAAGGTGACATTTTTTAATAGAATTCCGAGTTCTGCTCGGGAAAGACTTCCCAATAAAATATTTAACATTCTTACATGAGCACAGTTCCCACTGTACAGCATATTAGTTTATTCATATGGCATTTAATTTCGAAAGGAACAAAAAGTTCTCTAAAACGTAATGTAAAGGTGATAATAACGGGCGAGATAATAACGGGTGATAATAACGGGCGAGAAGAGAAGTGATAATAACCTCTCTTCGCGAGGGTTTGACCCTCATTAACTTACCTTCGAGAATGCACGCTAGAAACAATCCAGTGAACAAAAATATTAGGCTTTTAAAACAATACAGCTTTTTATTAAAATTAAAATCTTTCTCGGATGTACAATATAAAGGCACATCGAAATATGAAGAATATGAAAAAAAAGTCAGCCCCGTTAGCAAATGCAGAGCAACTTTGACAATTATGCACACACTGAGTATATTTCTTTATCTGCTGTAAACAACAAATGCCATCTGGAAAATGTCAGATAGCTCTGACGCATCGTCTGTGCGTTTGAGACAGACTGTTATGATAAAATAAGGTCTGTTATCCTTTTCTTGAATTTTTTACGAGTTAAAAGAAAGACATTCATTATCGATTTAGTGAGGTGCAATAGCAAAATGCCGTCAAGGATGCAATGATAAAGAGATATTTACCCAAAAATATTTGATCAAGACTTGGTACCGCGAACAGCTTGGTCACGCTCTGCTACCAAGACTTAAAGAACTCCGCGGTTTTTATTTATTTATTTTTATTATTTATTACCTTCCTGCATCTCAAAATATATCTTAGCTGTTGGGACTTCCTCTGTAATGACGACATCAGAAAGGCCATTTCTGTTGCCATCCATCGCTAGTGCGATGTAAACACAAGATTCTTTCCTTAAAATATTCCTCACAAAGCTATTCCTTCTTGGCATAGTGCACATTAACATGATTAAGCAACCTAATCCAACCGCTGGAGGCATTATTCCATAATGATGAGGTATAAAACCTGGTGTATTAATGTGAAAGATAAAGTTATAACTGTGGAACACATAGTAGTGCCTGAAAACACCATGTACAGACTTGAAATGGAAAGTAGAGAATAATATAAGTTTCGGCAAAACACTCAAGGGAAGCGATGCCTTCGTGGAGGACTTTCTAAGAAAAACTGGTCCGTATGCACGTTAAACGTGGGCAAACCGCGGAAACGCCCATGCAGCCAGACCATTCGCCTGCAATCGAACTCGGGTCGAACTGCAGTGTTCAGCGCCTTTACTATTCGGCCACTGGTGGGTATGGAAAAATTCGAAGTAATTACATATAAATGTTGACCTAAATTTTTTTAAAACTTTAATGAATTTTTTATTAACAAACTCAAGGATTTCCAAGCCAGCAATAGCAACTTTGTGCAGAAAAAACACTTTTATCTCCAGCGCGCCACTCTCTATATCGGAAATTCTAAAGATATGCTCATTTTAAAACCAATAGGTAGACCGGAAAGTCGTTTCTGCGTATGTCGATAACAACATGCTAAGGGCAGAAGTGGAAGCAAATCCATGTCAAACACTCTTAACCAATCTTGGTCGACCGTCCAAGAACATTTAAAGCAGAATGGAAAAAGAAGCAAAGCAGGTGTTTGAGTCCGCCATAATCTGTCGAAGAAAGCAAAGCCCACCGATCCATCACATGCAACGTATTGCTTCAACGGCAGCATACAGAACCGTTTTTGGATCATTTGATTACTGGAGACGAAAAATGGTTCCTATATGATAACTTAAAACGCAAAAAGCAGTTTTAATAGGGGTTACAAAGGGTTTACCTCCCAAAAAGGCGCTTCTGTGTGACTGGTGGAGTATTCGCGAATTGTTCATTTTGAATTGCTGAAATCTGAACAAAATGTTAATGCAGATCTTTATTGTGAGCAATTGGATCAAGTGAACCAATCTTTAATCGAAAAGTATCCGGCGATTATCAATAGGAAAGGCATCATTCTGCGACACGACAATGCAAGACCGCATTGTGTAAGACGGACACTGGAAAAAATGAATGAATTGGGATGGGAAGTGCTGCATCACCCACCATACTCGCCCGATATCGTACACTCGGATTTCTATTTATTCCGATCCCTACAACATTTTCTTAGTGTCAAAAAATTTGAAAATGTGAATGATGTCCAAAATGCCATCTTGAGATATTTTACTCAAAAACCAATTTATTTATATCGGTCCGGGGATTGAAAATCTGCACACTAGATGGCAAAAGGTTGTTGATAACGAAGGTGATTACATTATTGATTAAAAATAAAAACGTGTTAAAAATTTATTCGTGTGAATTTAATGTAAGAAAGCGACATTACTTTCCGGTTCCCCTATTATTTTGCGGTATTGTTGTGGAACTGAATTTTATGGTTTAAGTGCAAAGAACGTGATAT
This sequence comes from Stegodyphus dumicola, assembly GCF_010614865.2. Lineage (NCBI taxonomy): Eukaryota > Metazoa > Arthropoda > Arachnida > Araneae > Eresidae > Stegodyphus > Stegodyphus dumicola. The sequence goes on from NW_023315036.1 coordinate 202,348, forward strand.
TTAATAAATAAACGTAACACACAAAATGTTAAAAAAACGTCCCTTTGGACGTAATTTAAAATCTGAAACACTTCAGTTCCCCCCCTTCCGAGAGGAGGATAGTTTGCAGAGCTAAATTGAAAAAATATATAAACTGCGAGCCACACATCATTTACAATAAGAAATTAAATGATATTTTAAAGTTAGAAGACATAAAATACAAATTTCTAAAACACAACGAAACAAGCCGCAAAACCACTGCCTATAGAATATGAAAGTTCCGTTTATAAACAACAGAAAGAGTTGAATCGTCGACGAGAAATAGAGAGTATTTTTCTAGAACTAACTCATTTAGATTCAGAAAGCAAAGTGCGCCAAAGTTTTTGGCGAATAAAGAGAAATTTAATGCTTTATTTCGGATTTTTTTTTTTTTTTTTTTTTTTTTTCAGTGTTAAGTTCTAACATCTGGGAAGAACTTCATACTTTCTGATGATATCATGTGCCTTTTGTTTGCTATATTTCATGCCTTTCTTATCATTTTCAAGGCACGCGCCACATTTACTAATATTTGCTAAGACAGCGATGAAAAATCTAGTCACGTAATTGTCATCCTACTAAGCATTATTTGCTTCATTTTTTAATATTTTTATGAACACTTACGAGTTATTTTCTTTTATTCATTGTTAGATATACATTAAATCCCATACACAGTGTAATCAAGCCTTAAATACCACCACTATTCTAAGAAAAATATTTGCAATTTTACTTTAGCTGTAGAGACATTAGGTATATTTGGAAACAGAAGAGATTAAAAATTAGCATCTAGGCATAATTTGAGTCGTAAAATCGAAATATGGTAAAAAATTGGTATGTTTTTTCAGAAAAAAGTCCGATTTTGTGTCAAAATACCTACGTTAGAACATTGCTTTATATAAATCTAATAATATACATCCGACATGTCTTTCGAGACATGAAAAACGCAAATTTGAATGTCAATTGGCCCACTAGAACAGGAGATTTAGGAACTGTCCCCCCCCTTTTTTTCGCAGTATGCATACTAGTCAATGCCACATGTTCATTCTAAAACAAGCTATCACTCTGAGTACAAAAACGAGAGCTATTAAGGTTTCTTTGATAAATTAGTACACGTTGAAACACATAGCAAATTCAACAGAGGGGGAAAAAAACTGGAAAATGCTTCCAAACAGTAATTGAACGAACCTATGAACAAGTTCACGATTTCAACAATAGCGAGCAGATGACTTTCAACCATTTGCTGGCGCCTGCGAAATCATTATCATCTCGTTTACTGACATCGCCCTGCAGCAAAACATGAAAACTAATGAATAAAATTAATTATAAAACAAAAAGCTGAGTGAGAAGGGTGGTAATTCTAAGTTATAGACCTAAGCGGATTAAGTAATGTAGACCGATATATTCCTCTGCTAACGTAACATAGTTTTATAGACGTCTCAGAAAATAGATTTAAAAGGCGTTCATTCGATGACCAGAAAATTGAAGCAGCGAAATAGCCTGCTCTTTATCTATTTTTTGGACAAAAATTAACCAGATATTAAGTATATTATTATAATGCTCAATATATGTTTATTTATTGAAATATTGTATATTTTTCCATTTAATTCGAATCCTTCATTATTAATTTTTAGCCCAAAAGGGACTAATTAGTGCCTAATGGGACATCGGTCTTCGAACGGCATTTAGCGTTGAATCACTCTAAACGGTTTAACACTTTTGAAATTTTTGCTACCAAATATTAGCGCCCTGTATTATTTAAAAAAAAAATAAATGATGAAGAATCTGCATGTTTCTAAAATTATGAAGAAACAACGGTACCTAAAGACAGCCAACTTTGAACCTGAAATTTTCTATTTAGTATTTTGTAAAACTTTAAGGAATATTTGATTAACAAACTCAACGATTTGAAAGCTAGCAGTGGCGGCACTGTACGAAATGAAACTTTTTTTTTATCTCTGTCTCTATCGTGCGAGACTCTTTATCGGAAATTCTAAAAATATGCTGTTTAAATATTTTCTGATTTTGCTGTTGAATCGAATTTTATGTGGCGTGAGCGACAACAACGTGATATTGAATAAATAAATTAAATAGACAAAACGTTAATAATAAAAAGACAAAAAAAATTGTAAAGCCCTGTTAGTATGAAAACTGAACATTAATATGACGAACTGAGAAAAAAAATGGGCGGAAAAAAAAGTATGCCAACATTTAACGCTGCATCGAAAATTCTAGACGTACTGCTATGCTGCTTTCCATATTTTGGAATTATGTTGTTGAATTGTATTAGGCGTAAATGTGAAGAAAACTATGCTTAATCATAAAGCTAAAGAGACAAATAGAAAATGTGTGTTAGGAGTGGGTGTGACAACAGACTTGTAGGCTGCGAGATCTGGGAGAGTGTAAAGAAACCTTAATAAACCCTTTTGGGAGACGGTTAAAATCTGAAACCTTTCAGTTTCTTTTTTTTTTTTTTTTTTTTCCTTTCTCTCTCTCTCTCTTTTATTTCCTCATTTAGTTTGTGTACAGTAACCTCGTTATATTTGTTGTACATTTTGGCATGAAAAATCATGCCATATTATCATGCCATCATTAATGATATTAGAGGCGTAATTATTGTGTTCATATGTGTTTAATTGGCTTATTATTATATAATCTGTATATGAACTTCTGCTTAGAGGTTCAGCTAGAATCCTTGCTCATACTTTCAGATTTTATTTATAGGACTTAGTTCTTACTTAGTTTGAAGTTTATATTTATAGGATTTCGATTAAAACTTTAATCGCTATTACTTACTTAATACCTTTTTCCTAATACCGATAACAGGAAAATGTAGCTAATTGACTTTTGCATAGTTTCAAGTATACAACTCAGAAGACTTTCTAATATTTTGAAGAAAAAACCAGCAAGTTTTAAAAAAGACATTCTTCTCTGCCCGCGCTAAAACTAGTTGTTCTTGCTGGCTATTCAGCTAAAAAGAAGTTGTATAGTGTGTTATACAAATTGTCAAGTCAGCTATCATTATTCGCAATCAGAATTGCTCCTTTTTCCTAGAATTAAATCATGCGACTTATAGCAATTGTTTTGGACATTAAAATTAAGTTTCTATTTTGACTATTTGTTCTGCGTATTTTTGAGTCTAAACTGTTATCAGAAATCTTAGATACAAATAGAAAAGCTAAAGAACATTAAAATTAAGTTTATATTTTGACTATTTGTTCTGCGTATTTTTGAGTCTAAATGTTATCAGAAATCTTGACGGTTAAGAAAACACTTAATTTTATGAAGGATGGATTCAAACAACAAATCAGACGTTTGGTATAGTTCTGTTATTCATAATAACGGAGAGGAAGCTTATAATTTATTACCGTTTCATTTTTTTTAATTAATGAAGACCTGTCTGTTCTTCGTCAGTTATCATCCAGGAACATTTCTTCGATTTCATGAAACTGCAGATGTTACATATATTGGAAAAAGTCTCGCTGAAATATTTCTCCACATACTACCTGCCCTTAAATAACTGTAGTAGATTACTATATAAGGTATTTCTCCCGCCTTCCTAAGGTGCCTTCGGGGTGTAGTGGTACTGCACACTGGGCCGGTATTGCAGAGGCCCGTGGTTCGATTCCCGGTGAAGGCATTTGCTAATTTTTCATCTTTCCTGCTTCCCAAAAAAATCCTAATGTCTCTACAGTGTTGCCCGAACTAAAAGGGTGTTGGATGAGGTTTTTCCACTCCCAGCATTTGGCGATCGGGTCCCCTAAAAACCCCAGTCGCCCTTTAAAAAGAGAAGTATGTAAGGTATTTCTCCCGCCTTTCTAGCGAGCCTTCGTGGTGTAGTGGTTCTACACACTGGGCCGGTATCCAGAGGTCCGTGGTTTGATCCTCGGCGAAGGTGGTTGCTAATTTTTCAATCTCTTAGGCTTCGAAAAAAATCATAATGTCTCTACAACTATGGATACGATAACGAAAACTGCATAAAAGGGAGAGTCTTTTCAAGCAAGTAAATCTGAAACACTTATTTCTCGAATAAACTTCAGAATGGATTAAACATGATTTAATTCGTAATAATAAAAGAAGGCGTTATCTTTGTTGTTGCGAAGCTTAGATTGGCAACAAATCCGCTATTTTGCCGAGTTTGAAATGTAAACAAACATGTCCGCCATCACAAAAATTATTAAGCTTAGCTGCACTTAAACAACTTTTGAATTGTTGATAACTCCACAAATATTGCATGCAGATTTACTAAAAGCATAAAAACCTTAACCGGAAGATAAGAACCATATAATTCAATCATTGTTAAAGCAAAAAATGCACAATTTACAAACATATAAGAGTAAAGAGACTGAAAACACTGAGCTGGGTAACAGAGTGGATATATATATGCATACATTTATATACATTTGATGAGGCTGATTGCAACCAAAATACGAGGTGCACACTTACATATTACAGCAGTGCCATATACGAAATTTCAACGTTCTGAGGGTACTCATTTTTGAGTTATGCGAGATACATACGAACGTACAGACGCCACGAAATGTTCTCATCAGAATTCCTTTTAAATCGTTTTATTTTTTTGGGGGGGGAGGAAGAGTCTTTTATTCCGTCCTTACGTACAGATGTCACTCAAAAACATCGTTAAATTGCATTCGATAGTGGTCAAAATCGGTATTTTCGTTGAAATATGATGCCTGAAACTTTTCGCGATTACAATACTTCCTTTTTACTTCGTACAAGGAAGTAAAAATAGGAAGAAGTAAAATAACTTTTATTTAAAAAAACCATAATAATTTAATTAAACAGACAACACAATCTTAAGTAAAGGCTCATAGAATAAAAATGTAAAATCGGGAAATAGATTGGAATATAATAAATTCGAGTAAGCTCATTTCTCCTACGTCTTAAAATTCTACATGTACAAGGCCCACCAGCGGCCGAGCTGTAATGTCGCTCCCGTGTGTAACGCGTATAGGAGCCAGTTTCCCTTAGAAAGTCCTCCACGAAGGCATGCCTCCCCTTAGGCAGATAGCCCTCGAGGCTTTGCCGTAATTAAATAACCTAATTTACATGTACAACTTGCTAAATTAATTTTATTTCTGAATTTAGTGAAAATGTGTTTGTCTGTACAGATTTGTTTTAATAAATTATGTTATTTATTTTAATAAATTATAGAACACTATGCCTTAACAAATCTCTTCCAGAATAAATCTTCAGAACGATTTTGTTCAAAAAGTAAAAAAGCTGCATGTAACTGATGTCCTCAAAAGCAGGAACTTCTCAGCGTTATCTGAACAGTAAATTTTAGAGTCATAAGATTCTTTTATGTTGGAGACGTGAAACATTTGCAGTGCCCTCGCCCGGGCCTCACGAATACGCGTCGAATATAATAGGGGGACCGGAAAGTAATGTCGTTTCTGCGCATGTCGACAACAACATGCTAAGGGCAGAAGTGGAAGCAAATCCATGCCAAACACTCTTAACCAGCCTTGGTCGACCATCCAAGAACATTTAAAGCAGAATGGAAAAAGAAGCAAAGCAGGTGTTTGAGTCCCCCCATAATTTGTCCGAAAAGAGCAAAGCCAACCTAAAGATCACATGCATCGTATTGCTTCTACGGCACCACACAGAACCGTTTTCTGATCGTTTGATGAGGAAAGACAAAAAAAAATAAGTCCTATATGATAATCCAAAACTCAAAAAGCGGTTTTAGTAGGGGTTACAAAGGATTTACATCCCGAAAATCCTTTGTAACTTCTGTTTTCACTTCTGGGTGTTTGATGGGATATTCGCAGAATTGTTCATTTTGAATTGCTGAAACCTGGACAAACTGTAATTGCAGACCTTTATTGTGAACGTGGATGGAGTGAACCTTTATTGTGAATAATTGGATCTAGTGAACCAATCTTTGATTGAAAAATATCAATTGTTAACAGCAAAAGGCAATGCAAGACCGCACTGTGCAAGACGAACAGTGGAAAAAATTAACGAATTGGGGTGGGAGGTACTGCCATACTCACCCACCATACTCGGCCGATATTGCAGCATTGGATTTCCATTTATTCGGATCCCTACAACATTTTTTTAGTTGGAAAAAATTTGAAAATTTGGATGATGTCCAAAATGTCCTCTCGAGATAGTTACTCAAAAACCAATTGATTTTTATCGGTCCGGGATTGAAAATCTGCACATTTAGATGGCAAAAAGTTGTTGATAACGAGGGTGATTATATTATTGATTAAAAATAAAACTTGTGAAAAATGTATTCGTTTGAATTTAATGTAACAAAGCGACATTACTTTCCGGCCCCCCTATTACTTCCAATTACACCACGAAGGCATGCGAAAAGGAAGGAGAAAACATTTTATAAAAACACCATATCGGCGAATTTTTTTATTATTATTAAAATTTTACCTGTCTGTATTTGGTATCAAACTGGTATAGCTACAGAGCATCGCGTTTTCATCGTTTGCTACCGACTATGAATGTAAAAATTTTCCTTTTGGACATCATATACTCAGATGCATCTTCTTAGTCCCTATTTAATGCTTTGGAATAATTATCTAATTTAACCATACTAATGTAACACATATTTCACAATTTTTAAGGAGTCAGTCTAATTTCTTGCAAGAATAGATCATAAACTCATACTGAAGTCTGGCGAAATTGACCAAAAGAATTATTCACTCACTTTTTATTTATTACTTTCCATTTAGTTTAATACCTAAACCGTTTTTTTTTTTTTTTTTTTTTTTTTTTTTTTTTTTTTTTTTTAATATTTAAATTTACCTTGTAATGTTAATATAGAAACTACAGTGGAAAAATAGTTTTTCTGGGGTAGGGTAGCTGATATTAAAAAGTAGAGGGAGAAAATTATGAAAATGAAGGGGAAAATGTTCTAAACTAAAATATTAAAATGAGATTTAAAATTTATAGTAGCATATATTGATGCTACAATAAATTTCAAATTTAAATTTCGCTTCATTGTAGACTTTTCTCGGCAGACTGAGGGCATAAACGGTTAAGAATAACTTTCGGGATAATTAGAAAGATGCAAATGTTTGTTTTTCTGAAAATCTATAGTGCATTAACTGTACCGCATATCACGTGTAGTTGTTTACAGACCATTTTTCGGTAACTACATGCAACGAAACAAGTTGTTTCTTATTGTTTCGCTGCATGTAGCGCAAGTTCATATGACATATACGCTGCAAGTTCTGACATAAATAATATTTTTTTTTTGAATTTATAAAATTATTTAATTCTTTCTCACATTATAATATATGAATTCTTCTACGTAAAATGATGCTGAAGAAAGCTAAAAAAAATGTGAGACAAACATAAAAAATTACTTGGAACAGTAATTTCAATAACATTTTTTCTCTTAATTCATTTTTACTATCAAAAGGAGTTGCCAAATAATTACAAAATATTTTTAAAAACATTGAAAACTTTCATGCATCGTGAAACAATACAATATCCAAAGTTTTAATTTTAAAAATTTTTTATTTTCTAATTATTAATATCAATAAGTCTATCTTAAAATGCATCAGAATTTTAAAAAACACTACAAAGATAGGGAAACTTTGTTTGGGAGAAGCCATATTTTTTTAACCGAGTTATTGTAGCAGCATGTTGAGAACATGACTTGTGAAGACTCGGTAAGACTGAGCTAGCCGCTGTTGAACCGAAACAAAAATAGTGAGCACAAAATCTAGAATTCGCTTTTGCGGAATAGTTGGCAGAGCGAATGGAATACTCGCTGTGCACTTGTCGATTAATTTTTAATTTAAATTCTAGTTAAATTAATTTTTTTAATAAAAACTGGCAGTAAACTGGCATTAATGCGCAGTTAAATCTCCGCTGTTTTTGTCCACACAAACGGGACTGCGCATTTCTCGACATCCATTTTAGTAGTTAGCATTTCAGACTGCTTTGCAATAACTTGCAATAGTGCATACTGTAAATGAAAAATTCATAAAATATTAGGAATAATACTTAGGTATTTGCAAAGAAAGAAAGACCGTTCCTGTTATATACAATGAAAAGCTGCTTATTTTGATAATTTACGACCGATTTTAAAACACATCTTCCCCTTCTCAGTGCTATTCTAGTTCCCCAGTTTTGCTTTGCAAGGATTCTGATTATTATTATCTGTAAGATTACAGATAATGTCAGCATATAAAGTTGTCGGCATATTCCAAATTTCATACCTTTTGCAGTGTTCTGTACATTTCCATTCCAGTTCCTCTATTTCCAAAAATGATAGAACAATAAGCACTCACTTAAAGTAAATTAGAATGTCAGATTTATTCCATCACTCCCCTCTGCATCCTACGACTGCAGCTACTAAAAGTGATTGGAAAAAATGTGCTTTTGAACTGCCGAATTGTGGAATTAATGGCGCATAGCCTTAAAAAAGTCCATAATGCGCCAAATATACGGTGAGCAGAATTTTTTTTTTTTTTTTTTTTTTTTTTTTTTTTTTTTTTTTTTTAAACTAGTGGACGGATTGTAGATAATTTTTTGAAAATTTTGACAGTGGCTTTTATGTGCAAGAAATCTGTCTTTCGTTTCCCCTGCAATGTCATGTGGGGTATATACAGGATGTTTATAAAGTCCCGGACCCATTTTGATGTTTAATAACTCATAAAATAATAAAGATAGATTAACATTAATAACATAAATGGTTAGATAGACTCAAAAAGTTTCATGACCGTTGTCAATGAACTTCCACGTGTTCCCCTTTCGTCGCACGGAGAATATCAAGTCGATATTTAATTTCACGCCAGGTACCGGCAAGCATGTGCTGTGGTGTATGCATTCTTCTTAATATCCGGTCGAATAAAACATCACATACAGAAGTACTAGAACAAACACATGAAAAGTAAACATAACATTGCAATAGTTGCCAAAAACAAAAGAGAGAAAAATGCAATTAATAAGCAGAGGATATTTAGAAAAGTACGGATATTTAGACTGGAAAATGAAATTATCTGAAATTAACCACACGCGCAGACGATATTTACAAAAGTAAAGATATTCACACCTGAAAAGGAAAATATATAAGTTATTCCATCAATAAATGCCATAAGTTTGTTTATATCTTCACTATTTTATGAGTTATTAAACATCAAAATGGGTCCGGGACTTTATAAACACCCTGTATTTTCCTAAACATTTTCATCAGAATTTCCTCGGATAGATTTTTCATTACATTGATTGGTTCTCATTAAAACAGAACCATTTCACCGGAGGTGGGGCTTAACCATTAAGGTGGTGTAGGTAGTATATTTAATTATGGCAAAGCACACAAGGGCTATCTGTCTAAGGGGAGGGATGCCTTCATGGAGGACTTTCTAAGGGAAACTGGCTCGTATACACGTTACACATCGGGAAAACCACGAAAACACCCATGCAGCCAGCCCGTTCGCGGCTTAACCATTAAGATTATTAAGAAACTTGTAAACATTTTACTGGAACCCCATCAGAGTTTGAAAAGAAACTTAAAATATCTCCAAGATGTTCTTTTAGAAGTTCATTTATGCTGAGTCTTTCATTTCGTTTAACAGTTCTTAACCTGAATTATGTGGTGCTTATTCTAATTTTTTTAACATAAAGTTAGTTATCAAATCGGCAGACTGGATTAAAATGGACAGCTACTTTACCTTTTTTATTCCGGCCATAAAATTTATTCTTCAGAAGATCTAGTTTCAGTCGACTTGATAAAATTTCTGAAACTGTGCCAAAAATGAAACTCGGATTCGTTGAATCCAAAAGCAAGTATCAAGTACAAGTATTCAATAATAGATAGCAGTGAATATAAATGCAGAAAACTGGAGTCTTAAAAATTCTAGCTGAGAAGTAAAAATGCTACTTTTCTAGTTAAAAATATTTTGTTATGTGAAGAATATAAGAGTATCTAAAAGATTAAAAAAGCAGTTAATAAAAATTTGAGTTTAATTTTATATTACGGGCTTTATATTTGAGTTCAGACTTATATTAATCCATTTATAATAATAAATAAACATTGTCCACAGAATGTCTCCGAAGTGCTGCATGATTTGAAAAAGAATTATTAAATGTTAAAGAAAATATTTTTTCTGCTGTTAAAAGAGAGTCAAATGAATAATTAAGAAACGAATATTATATTTTATAATTTAGAAAGTGGATACTCCTTTTTATGTTTTCTGATAACTTTCAGAGAAAAAGTTAGAAAGGAAACCATTATAGGAAACATTAAACTACATCAGAAGGGGATCTGTTTGGCCTTGAAATCCGTAAATAATAAGGTTGATGTTTTGCCTAATTTCGATGCTTTTATTATTTGTTACCGATTTCAATGGGAGAAAACTCGCTCCTGTTAACCAACATGATTACAGGAATACGTAATTTTATTCTTTCAACTATTCCACAAGTTAGATGTGCAAGCGGTATAAAAAGTTATTTTTAAATAAATGTAGCATTCAGCTCGTTCATATGACAAAAGAAGCTTAAAATGACACCTTGCCATAATTTAGCCAAAGCGTTTGAACCTGTAATTAATTTTAAATCTTTAAAAAAAAAAATTTTTTTTTAATCTGAAATCTTTTAGATCTTACATTACGCCCTTTTTTTTTTTTTTTTTTTTTTTTTTTCGTTTTGTGTGTTACCTTTGTTTATTAAATATCATATTCTTCGCGCCTAAGCCATAAAATTCAATAATTCAACAGCAAAACCACAAAATATTTAAAAGAGCCTGTCTTTAGAATTTCCGATACACAGTCTCGCGCGCTTGAGATTTTTTTTTTTTTTTTTTTTTTTTCATACAGTGTTGCCATTGCGCGCTTTGAATTCGTTGAGTTTCCAAATCAAAAGCGCATAAATGCTTTATAAAATATCAAAAAGATAATAAAACAAATTACAAATTTGAGCTTCCAGATACCCATTTTCGGATTTTGAGACGCCCGTTATTCAAAATTGGATGGTTCTAGGTACCGTTGTTTTTATCACAATGGGAGAAACATATACATTTATGCAGATTCTTCATTATTTAATTTCTTTTTTTCAATTTTTTTCTTTTTTTCTTTCTTTAAAGGCTCTAATACTTGGTGATCAACAATTTAAAAAGGGATTCGCTTTTTTCGAGTGAATCAACGCAAAATGTTAAAACGAAATTAATAGCCCCTCTGCGCAAATTGCCTTTTATTTATTTATTTATTATTTATTTAATTTTTTTTTAAAATGGGCTGTTATTGGATTTAAAAATAATTTTTATGTATTACTGCTTACTAATTATTATGTATAATTTGTAAAGAAATACAGAAATACAAGGAGGAAAACCTTAAAAGTAAAGAATTTCAAAATTTATATTAAAAGGAGTTGAAATATAAAATTCTGCGCTATCACTGCTAAGCTTAAAATTTTAATTTCATAACGAATATATAAATGAAAAATTGTCTTTTAGGAAATATGAAATTCAGACAGTAAATTGTTGAAATCAAAAACTGGAATTCTTAATTAAATAAACTGGAATTGGTAATAAAAAATACTAAATCAATCACGCAAAATTTAAACCATTAAAACAAGGGAATATTGTTGATTCCATAGAAAGATCCCGACTTTTCAAGGGGAACTTGTCTCCCTCTATCCAATCACCAACAACTCATGAGGATCGCGTTTAGTATCTTTTCGAATTTCAGAACAAAATCCCTTTTCAAATTTCAAATTTGCTAATCAATTTTATAAACTATCCGGATTTAAATTTTAATTTAAATCGGACACGTTTTTACATTTCTCAAATTTTTTAAGATTTAATTTCAGATATTTTATAAAATTAAATTTTACTCCGCCCTTCTTAGACGATAATTTTTCATTTATATTTTTTCTATTATGTGTATATATGTATATAACAAAAAATTATCTGGTACCTTAACGCTTCTTTACAGATAATAAATATAAAATTTTAAAGAAAAATGTAATGTTTTTTTTCCAATGTATAAAATAAATATAGAAAATAGTTAAATTTTGAATGAATTCAAATCCGTGTTCATTCCATGTCACTCATTTTTTTCAGTAATGTATGGAATTTCAAAATATCCCCTTTACTCATCTTTATAACGTAATCCATTTTTCTAGTCGCTCAAGGAAAAACCACTCCATCGTCAGTTTGATCATTTAATTTTTTGTTACTATTATTTATTTCTATTTTGGCAAAACCATTCAGTTTCAAAATATGTTATTAAAACAATAAATGCTGGAAGAGGTTTCAAATCTAGTTATAGCAAAATACTTCAAGAAATGAAAAAAATTAAATAAGAAATATCAGAAATGAATTAAAAGTTAGAAGAAGGCTTTTCATAATATTACTTCAAGAACTGTTTGGGCAGAGGAATAGAGATTTCTAGTAAACAAAACTAAAAAGGATATTCTTATTTCTACAGCTTAGGCAAATAGCCCTCGAGGCTTTGCCGTAATTAAATAACCTAACCTAACCTTGTTTCTACAGAAAACTCCACAGAGTTGGTAGCCCAAATTTTAAACACGGAATTCCATTTTTGAATAGAATTCATATAACAGGAAAGGACATTCTGAAAAGCGGGAGGGAAGGAGGATTATGAAAAATAAATATATTAAAAATTTATGTTTCTCCTATGAACAACAAATTTATATTTCGCCAACGAACAAGCTTTGGGATTCACAGCGGTAGGAAAAACTATCGATTTCGAATTTGACGTGCAATCAAAGTAGAAACGATACTTATTTTAGAACAAAATAAAAATATGATTAAATGACATATAAATAAAACTGACATAAAATGAAAATGATAATAAGTGAATCAAGTATTTATTTGTGAATAAATTATTATTTTTTATTTAATGAGAAAATTTTTAAAGATCTATTAAAATATCTTTAACTCCGCTTAGAATGTCACTTTTATTCGATGCCGAGAATGGCGTCCTGTTGAGATTTCACGTAAGATACCCAAGCTGCGTAAAAGTACTGCAGGAAAAGCTACCTACCAGGTACGGAGGAGAATTTTCAAACAAGAAAAAAATATACTAACAACTCTAGGGGAGTTGTCGACAGACAGTTTTTCCCGGGATTGCTCTCCCTCCCCGACTTTCACTCAACCTTTTCTCCCTCCCCCGTGGTAATTACCACTGCTCCGGTGGCCGATGTTTGCTCAACATTTGACCCCTACGTTGAACCTGCACAACCCCAAACCTATGGTTTAAATTTTCTATTTTTTCCCTGTTGGTTTTGCTCATAGCCAAAAGCGATGGGAGCTGATTTAGCAACGGAGACGGCTTGTTGCAGGGTTGTCACAAAGAAAGGTAGTTTTGGCAACATCCGCGTTTCACTTTTATCTTTAAAGGAATACTTTGATCTTCATTGTACCAATTAAAATGGGCTTTAATCAGATCTGCTTTTAAAGTCACTGACGTTATATTGAAATTTCGCCGACAGTTAAACAAATCATTCTTTTTGCACAGTATAACGCAAAATATACAAGAAATGAACAGCAGACGAGTTTTATGCATTTGGTTTGGTTTATTTGATTACCGGCAAAGCGCTCGAGGCTATCTGCCAAAATGCAAGGATACCTATGGGACGGACGGGTTTATTTGATATGTAACTTAGGAGACTGTAGCTCAATAATTTACGATTTGAATTAATTGTTTAATGATACATTAATTATAATTTATCACTTGGCATTGGTTTATTTTATGACGACAAACCACGCGAGAGCTATCTGCCTAGTGGTTTGGTTTGGTTTATTTAATTATGGCAAAGCACACTAGGGCTGTCTGCCTAAGGTGAGGGATGCCTTCGTGGAGGAAGTTCTAAGGGAAACTGGCTCGAATACACGTTACACATGGGGAAAACCACAAAATCGCCCATGCAGCCAGCCCGTTCGCGGGATTCGAACCTCGGACCGAACTACCAGTGTTCAGCGACTTTACCGCTCGGCTGCTGGTGGGCCCTATCTGCCTAGTGGAGGACTTCCTAAGGGAAAATGGCTCATATACACATTACACGTGAGAAAAACCACGAAAACGCCCATGCAGCCAGCCCCTTAACCGAGATTCGAAACTCGGATTGATTTCTCAGGGTTCAGGGACCATTCGGCCGCCGGTGGTCTTTGTGCATTTGAGTGAAAGAATTCTGCAAGTAAAAAACAACAGACAAAAGAACAGTACGAAATGTTGTACGTACAAAAAATAAATGTACAGTCTTAAATACGTGATACATACGAGCAAATCAAAACCATATCACCATATTCTGTACTTTCATTTATTTATTTAATAAGCGTGCCTATATATTTTTATAACATTATTTCTTTAACAGTATTCCTCCCAATAGCCGGACCTCGAAGCACTTGATCGGCCAAACACATCTGTTTTTTGTCTCATCACCCAGAACGCTGGCCTTAGTGTACTACAGAGGGTAGACAGATATTGCACCCGCAAGAAAAGGGAAAGGATTTGTTGCACACGCAAATAACCAAGCTTTGTCCTGGAACTGAATCTAAATCCTGCAATTCGAACTAGCGTTCAGCCTCATTTGGTTCTTATATTTTGCTATAAAACTGAAGTTAAATAATTTAAAAAAAATCATGTAATAAATAATTTTAAAAAATAATTTTAAAAAATTCATGTAATAGTTAGCTTTTATAATTTTCTGTAAATCTGCACTTGCGATTTATTGCATAATTTAAATATAAATTACTATTTGCCTGTTGCATTTTTATGCGAAACCGAAGTTTTAATAATGAGTAATTCTGAATATTACTTTATTATAATTGTTATTTCCTTTTATACGTTTCAGTAAAACTAAACGTTTATTGCAGGAATTATTAGTTTCGTGACTTTTAATTCGAAATTTTGATGTAAATCTGCACCTGGGATTGTTGGATAATTTTAAATATTTTATTATTATTGCTATTATTATTTTCCTTCGCCAGTAAAATTGAACGTTTGAACAATCTCTTGTTATTCCGCTTTTATATTTTGCTGTAAAATTAAACCTTTTATCTTGAATAGTTTACAACAATCAGTATCTGGCTCCTGCTTTTTACTTCCTTCTACGAAGTAAAAAGGAAGTATTGTAATCGCGAAAAGTTTCAGGCAGCATATTTCGACGAAAATATCCATTTTGACCGCTATCGAATACAATTTAACGATGTATTTGCGTGATATCTGTACGTAAGCACAGAATAAAAGACTCGTTTCCTTCAAAAAAATTATAAAACTGCTTTAAAATCAATTCTGAAGAGAATTTTT
This sequence comes from Stegodyphus dumicola, assembly GCF_010614865.2. Classification (NCBI taxonomy): domain Eukaryota; kingdom Metazoa; phylum Arthropoda; class Arachnida; order Araneae; family Eresidae; genus Stegodyphus; species Stegodyphus dumicola. The sequence continues at coordinate 217,626 of NW_023315036.1, forward strand.
CGTGGCGTCTGTACGAACGTGCGTACGTATCTCGCATAACTCAAATACGAGTAGCCTCACAACGTTGAAATTTTGTATATAGGACTGCTATAACATGTAGATGTGCACCTCGTATTTTGGTTGCAATCGGCCGCACCAAACGTATATAAATATATTTATATATATATATCCACTCTGTTACCCGGCTCAGTGATCTCAGTTTCTTTACTCGTATATGTTTGCAAATTGTACATTTTTTGCTTTAAAAATGATTGAATTATGTTGTTCTTGTCTTCCGGTTAAGGTTTTTATTCCTTTAGTAAATCTGTATGCAATATTTTTAGAATTATCAACAGTTTTAAAGTTGTTTAAGTGCCGCTAAACCTTTCATTGTTTACATTTGAAACAGCAGACTAGTGGATTTGCTGCCAATCTAGAGAAACTTAGCTTCGCAACAACAAAGATAACGCCTTCATTTATTATTGCCAATTAAATCATGCTTAATCCTTTCTGGAATTTTTTCGAGGAAATAAGTGTTTAAGATTTACTACATAATTTTCAATACAGACATCTTTAGTTTTAATGTATTTTTCCCTTCTCGAGAAGTGAGAACTGAATTAATTGGATGAGAAATACTCAATCGTTGTGAAAACCTGTTCTTTTTTGTTTTGTTTGCTTAATTTCTTTTATACATTATTCTAGCTTTATAGTATTTGAATAGAACATGTGGCAACGATTAGATAATTCTATTCTGTAAATGATATAAATTTTGTGCATTATGATTATAATATGAACGAAATATAATACTGTTAAGTGAATCTAGCGCCAGAGTGTCGCTATGGTGAACAAATACTAGAGTGAATTTTAAAGAATGCATTTATTCTATTGCGGTTTATGCGCTGTCGGCGAAGTAGATTTAATTCAATCCAATAAGTTTAAATGTAATGCAAGAAAAAATGCGTATAATTTAATATTCCGTACAAGGAAGTCATGTGGTGTACACATCAGATTTTTTCTGATAACTGAAACTTTTGAGAGTGAATAGTTTTGAAGAATCATCTATTATTTGACTTTTATATCTTTCTGTAAAGTTAAACTTTTGGAAATGGATGATTATAAATAGGAGTATTTACCATTTACCTTTTATATTTTTCTTTAAGTCGAAAATTTAACAATGGATAATTTAAAATAATTACCTTTTCTTTTATGCTTAAGTATTTTTCTATATAGTTAGAGATTTGATAGTAATAAGCACGAATATTCATCTATTATTTTGCTTTTATATCTTTCTGTTAATTAAATTGATAACTGACAGTACCGCGACTAGCTGGCTGTGAAAGGATGAACCGAGGCTCTAATCCTTGAGAAAGGTTGAATGCTTGCCGTTTGCACTAAAACACGAACATCCACTATTCCATACACCACTTTGCACTTTCTGACGCAACATGACTTTTCTTTTAACTTTATGGCAACACGAATATTAACATATGTCCAGATTCTAGTGGGGAGGGGGATGCGCGTGAATTTTATGGTTTACGTTCGCCCGTAGTGAAGGGCACACGAAATCCCTTTTACTTGGGAATATAAACTTGCCCACAAATAAAGGTCTTTTGCAAATACGGGGGATGCCAAAACAATTTCTTTCAAATTTTGAATTGCTTAAAGTAATTTCAATTAATATTTAATTTTCATGTATATAAGAATTTTGAGAAATATTTTATTTGTAAAATTTTGTTGACTTTTTTCGGACAGCGTGCATTGTTTTCAAACGTTAATATTATTCTGAAGGCCTAAATGGCATTTCAGGGAATTCTCAATATTCTACGGAAACTCATTTCAGAAAGATTCGATAAAACTCGCCAACTGAGCAATAAAGCGCCTAAGCTGTACTCTCCCCCGAAAACGGAGGGAAGCAAAACTCTCGCTCAAATAAAATAAATTGTTCTTTTTTGGGAGTATTTTCACGTCAAGACGCCTTGTTTATTTTTCACTCGCGTTACATTACGTAGTCAGTCTGCTTTTATTCTAATGGCAGTCACAAAAGCCTACCACTTGATTCCTAAAGCACGATTTACGACGATAAACCCCACTGCAAGGGGTCTTTGTCTATTTTATTTATTAACTTTCCATTTTCTTACTTTTTTATTTCCATGGTTTTAATGCGCGCGCGAAGAGTTACGAGATGGAGCCAGTTTCTTGTCGTTTTGTTCCTGCTCTTTTTTATCACACGCTCGGAGAATGAAGATTTATTCACTAACAGCGCAAAATCTACGCGTAGAAGAACAGATTACATTCCAGAGAAGTCGTAACAGGGTATAAAGACGTGTGATGCGTGAAGTGCCATAGCAGATTGCGAAGACAGATATGACATGTGATGTCATAATCGTTCATAAGCGCTGGATATCAGAAGGGCATTAAGCTGAAATGCAATGCCATCGCCTTAGCATTCATTCACTTGTATATTGTAAGCTTATTAAAAAGGCTGTAAGTATAATTTCGGTGAAATTTTAACGGGCAACAATTCATGCAGGATGATAATTAAATGTTCTTTAAATATTGGAAATTAAATTATCATCTTCTTTTCCAAATATATGGGAGAACTGTGTTTAGTGCTATAACTTCTGTGGCATTAAATATTTAGAACTACCTGTCGACAATGCTTATTATCCATAAAGTTGCACGCATGGATTAGCAAATCACATCTACTGCATTTGCACTACAAGTACACCAGATAAAAATCGAAAATAAAAATTTTACATAAACTTTATTAGAAACGACTGGGGAGAGTGACAGCAAAACTGAACACAAATTAAACTTCGAGATTTTTCCATGGTATTAAAAAGAAAGTCTGCTTGCCGGTGTGGGGTGTGTGTGTCTGTGTTTTCTCTCTATATATAAATATAATAAACATTCTCATTTGTAAAAGCAAATCTAAAGTTAATTAAATTTTAAATAATGAAATTTAATTGCAAACAAATAAATGATTAATTATTGCTGCGAACTAATCTACAATATCATTTAAATTCTGAGAGCACATGTAAATCAAGTGCAAGTATCAAAATCCATGAATAAACATATAATTCCAAAAAGGTTTTTAATCATAAATTTTTTTTTACTCCAAACCCAACTCTTCAACTATTCAATTCGTGTTTCGTCATCCATGTAGGCAAGTCAAAACCAAAAATAAAACCAAATGTTGTGAATTACTAAAAAGAAATTTAAACAAGTGGAATTTTGAGAAATTAGCAAGTAAATGACTAGAATTAAAATTTAAAAAAGGTCAATTTTTCTTCAAAACTGCCAAAGAAAATCGGAATTTGGGAACTCCATCCAAGTTAGGATATGATCCCTCCGAAATATTTTAGCCTAAGTGCAAACTGAATTATAGTACGTGACGGAAGAGTTCCGAGGATAAATAACTCGCGCATCAATTAGTCAGAAAACAACTCAACCCAACATGTCTCATCAACTTCCTTCCGCGAACCCTTCGACTCCCAGTTAATCGAAGGTGTTAGCGGTAAAAAAGAACGGACTGAAACGTTGACGGATTGTTATTCACTTCTAAATATTTACTTATTCAGAACCTAGAACAAGATGGGTAAAACAACTGCGATGTTCAAGATTCAATTGGATTTTAACTGCTTCAGAGGGTAGAAAGTGAATTATATATTTATAAGGTCATATCTCTGACCCGAAACGTGACCTGAGTTTAAAGAATTATGGGTAACTTTACAGATACCTAAGTTGTTACGACAGAGTAAGAAGAGTTGAGAGAGCCGTAATTTCATACCAAAGGAGAAACTTCCGAGGATGAAATTTATAGTTCTGATTCAATATTTCGATCGCTCTAAATTTCAATGTTTAGGAAGATAAGTGCTTTGTGAAAGAAGCTTTTACAAGTTAGATTTTTAGAGCTCACTGTGGCCCTCAGAATCGCTATTGGCAGATGTTATAGGATTGCGTGACTTTATTATATAGCTCAAAATTAAATCACTTTTATATGGAATTGAAAGAAATACGCTGACATATCCCAATGATTATCATAACTATGTGTAGATAATTATATTGTTACAAATAAATATAAATAATCTAACTTACTTTATATTTTTATTGCTGTACACTTGTATTTTTTAAGCAGGTTTTGTTTATTCACACTAATTTAAGGTAATATATTTTTCGGATAAGCATGAAAAGCTAGTATGAAAATAACATGGCAACAAAATTTATTGTTTTGACAGAGTTTAGACAATAATATTTTTTAAAAATACAAATTTCATAATTATGCCCGAACAGGCATTTTTTTCATTTACATACACATATACGTTTCCAGAGCATTTAGGCTAATGTCACTTTGAGCTAAAATATTTAAGAACAATATAGCTTTAGAATTTACAATAGACAGTTTCGCGGCTGGAGATAAAACTTTTTTATTTCCTATAGTGTTGTCACTGCTAGCATTGAAATTGTTGAGTTTTTTTAACCAAAAATTCGTTAAAGTTTCATAAAATATGAAATAGACAATGAAACAAATTCGAAGTTCCAAATCTGGACTTCCAAGTGCCCATGTTCGGATGGAGGACTATGCTATTCAGAATTTGACGTCTCTAGGTACCGTTGTTTTTTAGCAGTGCGAGAAACATACGTATATTCATGCGGATTCTTCATTATTTAGTTTCTTTAACAATAATACAGAGCGCTAATATTTGGTGGAACAATTTGAGTAACTCAACCCAAAATGCCGTTTCGAGACTAATAGCCCTTCTGGGCTAAGGCTCCTTCGGATTATTAAACTTCAAAATTTTCTCTTTAAATCTATTTTTACATAAATCACATAATGAAAATAATACGCCTTTGTAATAACAGAAATGATAGGAATCAGAAAAGAGGTTTTGGCAGTTTTTCTTCTCTCATCTTGGTTGTCGAAAACAAAACGTTGAATTCAAAATCGTTAAAATTCATTTGGGATTTACTGCAAGAATGTTTTATTATTTATCGAAATCTATAATGTTTACACGTTTCGCCTCCAAGGCAGAGGTTTCCTAGCCAATCATTTTTGTATGCGAATATACTGTGATATAATTCTATAAAATACGTTTGAGAAAATTAAAAAAAGAAAATGGTTGGTTTTTGGACTTAATGATTGTGTCTTAGTTCTAATATATTTTGATAAATATTTGCTATTATATGAATTCAGACTAAAACTATATACAAAAATTGTAATAACTTGAGTTAATGTTTTGTTTTTTGATTAACATTGCCCTAACATTTTGAAATCCCCATACACATTATTTTCAAAGCACTTCTGCATAATTCACACACAAGTCATCCTACTAAAATATAATAAGTCTTTAGACAGAATCGTGCTTAATCTGTGTTTGAAGGATTATCAGATAATGACATTTTCTTCCTGTTTTATATTTTATTCTAATCTATCGATGTACTTTTCTTACTTCCTGAACAACAATTATCCGTTTCTGTCCGTAACCTCAAATTGTCTTTTAGGTTCAAGCATTTGGGATATTTTGTGATATTTAGAGCTTCATGCATTTATCTAATATACCACTCATTTATAAAACGAGGCCCTTCCGAAATTTAATTCGACAAAACTTTAATACAGTGCCTGTGACACTTGTCTTTGTTGCAGGTAATGACAAGCTATTTGGCCAAATCAAAAATAAAATTAAATATGTAAGACAAAAAATAAGATAATTATTAAAAACTTTCCTTTAATGTTACAAAATAATTTTGTTTCTTCACGGAAAGTTAGAATACAACTAAAATATTAGCTTTCAAACAGAAAAATAGATTTTGATATTTGAAATAATTTTAGAAGTATTAGTGAAGAAAACACGTTTTACACGCTAACTTGTTGCTCTCTTTGTGCCTAGTATGTAAAGCTAATTAGTAGACATGTTCACATTTGAATTCATTATATAAAATAATTAAAATTAACCCTAATTAGTGAAGCTTAGTTGAAATGAATGAGAGAGAGGGAAATGATTTAGGTTTCTTCTATTCTTGAGTTCTTCCATTTTCGGGAGCTGTTAGAAGATTGTTTTCCTCAAAGTAGAAGCAATTTTGAGCTGTTATGTTTTCCAAATAACTTTCTTTTGTGTTTTTATCACTGCTGATTGCTGCGTGTTGTTTACTACAGTTATAAAGTATTTCTCCCGCCTTTTTATAATGCCTTCTTGGTGTAATGGTCAGCACACTCGGCGGTTTTCGACAGGGTCGAGTCCCGGCGAGGGCATTGCTCATTTCTCATACCTCCTGCTTCGAAATAACCTAATGTCTCTACACAGTAAAATGAACAGTAGTAATAGAAGATTTATAATTTGATTAAATAAGCATTTTAATACCATTTTCCGTTCTTCAATAGCATCAAATCTTGGTAATCGATGAACATCCTTGCAATGCACTTATTCTTCAGAGAAGTCAGTTGAATTAAATGTTCTATAGTTTCATTTAAACAAGCTTCTTTTCAAAATTCGTTTGAGAAAACTATGAATAGTTACTAATAATTTCATTACATCTATCAATATACACATCTCATAATCATATCAGCGTTTGCTAAATATATTATGACTGGCTATATTTTAGCTAATCAGGTTTGGGATTTATTTTTCTTAATTAATTAAGATGATATTATTATTTTCAATTCTACTCTTTATTTTACACCTTACAGCAGCAATATGCATAAAATGAGGATTTTTAGTTTACAGACACCCCATTAATTTCCCTAATTGAATTATATTTTTTGTTTACGAAATTCTACTTAAAATTTTCGATTTTTTTTTCCATTTATCTTTAGATTTCTGATTCACATATCCAAAATAATTTAAATTTCCGATTTTATTTCTGATTTTAACTAGCCATTTTAACTACATTAAATTCTCACACAGTTTTGGAACACATAAGATAATAAAATTTTGCGTCTAAATTCCTTAGCTAACTCAACAGCGAGATTACTTGAGTTGCTTAGATATTTCCTACTCTGACATATCCAACTTGTACAAATATAAGAATTTCTACATCTGTTCATAAAGTGCAGTACCAAACACTCTTGCTTTCTCACAGAGCTCAGAACTTACTCAACCGCAACAAATCGGACACTCGAAAACAACTCAACAATGGGGTCCATAAAACTCTCCCTCTTCCACCGTTTCATGACCTAAACTTGCACGAATCCGGTAGATTCAAAGCTCCAAGACATCTTGATAGCTGCCGGAATCTTGACCGTGTCCGTCCGTCCATCCTATATCAAAGTAAACAACAACCGGTAGCGGTGTCAGCCAACTGTAATGGAATTAAGAGTATCGTTCCCCATCTCTTCTCGTGTGTTGAAAGGAACATGCGTGCCAGTTGGATGGGTGGACTCTTATAGCCTTTCAGAAATAACAGTATCTTAGTAGTCGCATTCGAAAGACGAAAGCATAGAAATCTCCTAATTTCAAACTAGCTGAATTAGCTCAGCAGCTATTTGGACCAAGAAGAATTTATTCTTTTGAATTAATTTCGCACCATAAGCCATATATTTGCAGCTCTGAAACGATCAAGTCTTACGCAGGTTTAAGACGTCTTGCAATTAAAAGGATGCAAAATATGTTTAGAAGCATTGTCATGGATCTAATTACTTCCTTGTACGAAGTAAAAGAAGTATTGTAGTCACGAAAAATTCCGGAATCATATTCCAACGAAAATATACATTTTCACAGCTATCGAATGCAATTTAGCAATGTATTTGAGTGACATCTGTACGTAAGGACAGAATAAGGGTAACTTTTCCCCCAACGGATCATAAAATTGATTTAAAATGAATTTAGAAGAGATTTTTTTTCGTGACATCTGTCCGTACGTCCATATGTATATATCTCACATAACGCAAAAACAGGTAGCCTCAGAACACTGACATTTTGTATCTAGAACTGGTATAACATTTAGTTGTGCACCTCCCTTTTTGGTTGCAAGCAGCAGCACCAGAAATATATATATGTATATATATACCCAATCTGTTACTCGCCTCGATGAACTTAGTCTTATATGTTGTTTATTCTATCTTAGTTTATTCTTATCTTAGTCTATTCTTAGATGTTGATAAATTGTTCATTTTTTGCTTTAAAAGTGATTTAAATATGTTATTCTTATCTTCTGGTTAAAGTTTTTATGCCTTTAGTTAATCTGCGTGCAATAGCTATAGAATTATCAGCAATTTAAAAGTTGTTAAAGTGCTGCTAAGCCTATTTTTTTTTTTTTTTTTTTTTACCATAGCAGCCATATTTGCTTGCATTTGAAACTTAGCAGAATAGTGAATTCAGTTTCTGCACTTTTCCTTTTTCTCTTTTGCCGAGTGATACCAAAAGTAATCTTTTAGGTTTGTTCACCGAAAAATCTGCCTTGTTGCCTGCTGTCTGAACTGCTTATTTTTGCTCAGTAACTTTAATTGTAAATATTGTTTTAACTGTATTTAGTGTTTTATATTTTTCAATTTTTAATGAAGGTATTTCGAGATTTTATGTATTTTTGCCTTACCGCGAAATGAGAACTGAATTAATTGAATGTAAAATCTATCTCTAACGAAATTTGAGGAAATATGTCTCAATGAAATGCAGCAAAAAAATGCGTATAATTTAATATTCTGTACGAGGAAATCATGTGATGTCTGCATCAGATTTTGTGAATTAGGATTAGGACTGAATGCTATACCGTAGAAATAATATAATAATTGATAAGTGCTGATGGTTAATGGCGTAAAAAAAAAAGAACTTGGCTAGAGGCTAGAATATTCTTTTCACTCGGTAAGAAAAAAATTAGTTTGATTGATATTGGGTTTTAAATATTAGAAAATTATTTTTAAATGGTTTTCGCTTTGCTGTTAAGAGGAACAAAGAATTATCGAAAACCGACCCATCTTCAGGATAAATCGATTTATTAATTTAGGGGCAGCAATAATTGAAGAAAATTAGTTTGATTGATATTGGGTTTTAAATATTAGAAAATTATTTTTAAATGGTTTTCGCTTTGCTGTTAAGAGGAACAAAGAATTATCAAAAACCGACCCATCTTCAGGATAAATCGATTTATTAATTTAGGGGCAGCAATAATTGAAGACTAACTGACGTGAGTTTTTAGGTAAGAAAAAAGTTAAAATTTTATTAATTATCGTTTATATTTCATTTGAATTAATTCTATCAGAATTGAGTTGAGCAGTTTTTAAAGCATATGGCGAATAATAGTGACTTAAACCTTGCAGAAGGAAAATAACCGCAGCTAGCTTTTAAAATATCTTTATATGGTTCTAGACGACAGGACTCACGCATACCTGTGCTTTATCAAAAACATTCTGCATATATGCATGGCTGAAACATCTTTTTTGTAAGATTAGTTCAGAAAAATTTTAACTTTTTCTTTATTACTTTCAGTTCATTATTAAGTTTGTTAATTTAATATTCCTCTAAAACTATCCTAAGGGTTTCAATTGCAAATTATGTTTTCCTGAAAGACGTTATATTTAACAAAATCTTTCAATTTTAATTTCAGTCCTCACGTTTTAGGAGTATTTGCACATTTTATTACATATATTTGTTTCTGATTTTCCTTCGTTTTGCTCGAAAGATGGCATTTCATATCAACTAAATATTGCATTTAAAAGAATCAATGCGCATGTGTCGAAAAACTGGCTTTTGATAAATTGAGATTTCAAATGTATTGAGCATTTTCATTTGAAATTATTCCTGGAGTGTAAATGCTATTCTGAGTACAAATGAAAACTATGACTGAATTTTCCAGTAATTGAGCATTTATTTATTTAATAAAAATGTTTCTGATTTCAGTAACGTACTGTGGAGATTCTGATATTTAAAGAATTAAGAAAGTCGGACTGGGTTATATTTCTGATATTCAAGTAATTAAGAAGGTCTGGCTGGGTTATATATGAATATGGGTTATGTATATGAAAAGAACAAAAATATTATCTACCTAAGGGTAGATATGCCTTCATCTAGGGCTTTCTAAAAATAACCTGTTCGAGTTCACATTGAATATAACGAAAATAAGTCTGTTCGCCTGGGTTCGAATCCAAGTTCATCTAACAATATTCATCAGTCTTAACCACTCGACCATGCATGGGACTCTTAAGAAATTTTGCTAACTGCTTAGAAATACGTATTTAGCAGTACTCATTTCTTGTTGCATACGACTGGATTTAGGTAAAGAACATATTAAATATTTAGTATTTTATTATGCAAAAATATTTTCGATTGCAAAGGAATAAAGGAATTTAGAAACAGCGAATTTTTTGCAAGTAATTATTGTTTGTTTAATTAAGTATAATTTTATAGTAGTAATATGTATTTAAAGCGTTTATAGAAAGAAAGCAGTTCCATATTCTAGTTAAAAATTTCCCGATATTAATCAAAATTATGATTTCTTTGATATTAGCTATGTTCATCACATTTATTGTATGTTGAGAGAACTTGAATTAGAACTAAAGATTTATGTACTTTCGAGAAATTCCATGCACCAAATCGTAGAAAGCTTTCAAAGTCTGTAAATCGTACTTTTTAATTAAATTAGAAGATAAATATGCCAGTGTAAAACTTAAAATTAAGCAAAAATGTAATCTTAGTTTGACGTAGATTTTGGGAAAAAAAATATGGATTTAGAAGGAATATATGCCTTTAAAGGCCAGTGTTGCTATGGGATCGCCTTCGAAAATGGCGTTTTATTCAAAATCTATGCTAATTTTTTTTTTTTTTTTTTTTTTTTTTTTTTTTTCTGCCTGCTTTAAAAAAATATTCCGAACATATTTCAGTTATAACCATTAAAATATTCTTGAATATACAGCAATATACAGTACTTAAAAATAACACTTCAACAGAAACAACAAAACTTTTTTCCCCCAATGGTGGGCTCTTAATTACGAATTTTAAAATATGAGATAAAAATTTACAAAGTTCTGGGAAACAAATTATTTCGTAAAGGCAAAACAGTTTCTAGTGCTGTTGCATTATATCATCATTTACGCAGGAACACTGGGTAATCTAAATATAGTTAAGGTTTTGTTTATTTAATTAGATAGGACTTCATAAAAAAAGTCTAAATATTTTTAGCAGAAGCAAAAATATTTGATTAGCAGTACACAACGCAGTATACCGGCTTACATGTAATTATCCAGCTGTTAAAAGTGACCTAAAATTAATTACTTTCACGGGCATATCTTTGAAAATAACTTAAGCAATCTTTATGCAACAGGTACATACAGATTGCAACAGGTGGATACCAATAAGTTTTAATTTCCTTTGTATTTAGTTCTAGTTTTCTTTAATAATTTTCTCATATAAAAATGGTATATATATTTGATTCGTATTACTTACGTTTTACAATTTATTTTATTTGATTAATTTATTTTTGATTGGTAGAGTAATGCAGGGCACTTACAACGCATAAATGCAACTAAATGCAATCTGTAGCGACGATTATAAAAAAATCATTTCATAGTTTCTAGGAGTTAGACATTTTAATATCCGTCCAAAAGTTGGAATTCTAACAAAGAAGTTTAAATTTCATTATTATTAACTCCCTCCTTCCTGTGGGGGCGGGCATTATCTTGCTGAAATGTAAGCCCAGGGTGGCGTGACATGAAGAGCAACACAACGGGCCATAGAACTTCGTCGACGTACCGCTGTGCTGTAAGGTTGCGAAGAATGACAACCAAGGGTGCCCTACTATGAAATGAAATGGCACCCCAGACCATCTCTCCTGGGTTTCGGCCTGTCTGACGGAAGATAGTCAGGTTGATATCACATCGCTGTCCGGGTCGTTTCCAGACTCGCCTTCGCTGGTCACCAGGGCTCAGTTCAAAGCGGGAATCATCACTGAAGACTATTCTACTCCAGTCAGTGACATTCCAGTGCGAATGAGCCCGACACCACTGCAAACGGACTTGACGTTGTACAGAGGTCAATGATAGTCGGCGCAAGGGGCACCGTGACCTTAGCCTTCTTTCTGTGAGCCGTCTATGAATGGTGCTTGCGGTCACTGAAGCCCTAGTTGCACGTACAATCGATGATAATGATGCATCGGGGTCTGTGAGTGCCGCTCTGACGATTGCTCGGTCTTTACGTTCTGTCGCTTCTCTAGGCTACCGCTTCCTTCTTGACATTGTATGCGGCCATGGTTCACCCATTTCTGCCAACATCGTTTAATAGTGGCATCGCTCCTGCTCAAATGTCGAGCTATTCGCCGATAGGACCAACCGACTTCTTTGAGCCCACTACACGGCCTCTCAAATTCTGACATCTGCGCATATCGTTCGCGCACCTATATGCCAGGCATAGTTACTGTCTACCAGAGTATACGGAATGAAATTCGTGAATTTATGACCTGGAAAGACTTAGACAGTTCTATATTACCGAGCTATTGCAGGTGCAACGTTTCCGGTTCCTTAAATTAAGCCCAAGGGCACATGACATAATGAATTCAGGAAATGGAAAACATCTGGATGAGAAAACGGAGAAAGGAAAAGTGAGAGGGGTACCAAGAGGAAAAAGGCCAAAGGCATCTAGAAGCTGAACGGAACTTGACAAGATGAAAAAAAAATCCGAACGGATCCTTCACAATTCAGAGAAACGACAAATTCAAAACATGGTTGAAAATGCTATACAACAACAACAAAAAAAGTTCAATACTACTGTAAAACTACACAAATTTAAGCCATACAACAGAAAATCAATACACAACGACTATTACAACATCACACTAGCAATCCAAACAACTCAGAGTACAGCACTGCCTTTATCAGATAAAATGAAAGAAATTACCGCCTCCAATTGAGGAGTAAGAGAAGAAGCAGAAGTCTCATCCCATGAAGGTGTGAGCAAGTGGCCTTATGTTGCGGTCTTCATTGAGTATTTCGTAGTTGAAGACTTGGAAATAGTTCACATAGTCGCATTGGACAGCTTTAGAGAAGAATTTCTCATTTGTTCTTTTAATAAATTCTGTGATGGTTTCAAGCTTAAGATCTCTATGAAGTTCATTTCGGATGAGAAAGTCAGCATCAGTGATAATACGAAGAAATTTATTCTGCACTATTTGAAGTTGATGTAATTGATTAGGATAGGCAGTATTCCAAGCTGGAGATGCATAACAAAGAATAGGTTGGATACAAGTAGTATAAATATGTCTCTTGGTTCTTAGGCTAAGGTTAGAAAATTTTCTAATTACTGGAAAAAATCTGCACATAATTCCAATTGCTTTATTTTTAACATTCTTTATATGGTTGGTCCAAGTGAGATTATGGTTAAGAATCACTCCTAAATATGTGGCTTTTATAACTAAGGGAACAGGCTCTTGAAAAAGGAAAAGTTCTTCAAACTTAATGCGTTTTTTGTTTTTGCGATTATGACCTGGAATCCTAATTTCTCTTAAATATCCTGCCAGTTCGCAGATCAGATGCGCTGTAGCGACAACCATTCATTCATTGGCAGCCAAAATGTAAAATTTTGCATTTTCCGTCGAAATCTGTACGCATATCGTGTCCAGTTTGCTTTATATCTTCCCGGTGCATCTTTTTCTCTTTTTTTTTTTTTTTTTTTTTTTTTTTTTTTTTTGTCTAAGAGTGTATTTACTGAAAATATTATTTAAAATATTTGTTTTCAGAACAGTGTGGAAGTAGATTCATCAAATTCGAATAAATAATTAAATTATTAGTATGTGAGTAAAGAACTGAAAAAGAGCAGTTAATGATAATTCAATTCCAGCTGTTCATTTCGGATGCAGGAGCTAGTTTTTAATAGTTGCTTATTTAGGTGTCCCTTTTGCTTCTAATCAGTGTGTAAGAGTTTTTTGGTTGGTTAATAGATTAAATAAAACAACTCGAGACGTCATTCACATTTTGTCCGCTTTATGCAATGATTCAAACTGTAAAATTCTAGGACCTTTAGTTTCTCTGTTAAGGGATGATACTTCATTTTAATTAGTGACTCGCTCATTACAGAAAATTTCTGCCGTTTCTATGGCAAATAGTTTAGTATAAAGTTAGGAAAAGAATTCATAAACGTAGTGGAATGTGCAGATCAACATTTGACTAACACCTAGCATGTTTGCCTCTTAGCGAAGCCGCTGCTAGAGATCAAAGCAGAATCTGAAAGCAATTTAACTTTGTAAGTTAAGATTTTGAGGTAGATTTTTGTTAGAGATCCAGAGCTTATAGCCTCGTTTAGACAGTATTTAGATTAGTAGCTGAACAGACTTTTAGAGAACTATTTATTTCATTTGAGTCAAAACGATTGATACGATGATTTTGCAATACAGTCAAACTCGGTTATAACGAACGTGAAGGGACCGCGATATTTGCTCGTTATAATCGAGTGCTCGTAAAAAACGGGTTCGCGAATAATCTTTAAAATTCATTATTGCTTATTATATTATATATAGTTGATTTATTTGTTTCCTATGCAATATGAGAGAAGTTGGTTTATCTGCTTTGAACTTTCTTATTGTCTCTTTCTTGTGTTACTGTTCTTTGGAGGAGACTCGTGGACCGAAAAAACTACCGCACTTAAAAGCCTTTGAGTATACAGGGGATGGTTCAGCTTAAAATTCTTCACATTCGTCTTTATCATTCTCTCTTTCAGCTTGAAGTTCAGCTACAATGTCCTCGGGAGTAGATATCTCGGAAGTGACAATACTGGCGTCAACAGATACATAATTTCTAAATCTTCTGTACTCATGTCCAAATTTTCCAAGACGCCTACTTCTTCTTCTTCCTTGATGATTTGCCCCTCTTGAAAAATGCCCATTCTAGCCTTATGGAAACAATTGGTAATGCATATTGATGTAACGTTTTCCCATGCATCGTTCATTGAATGTATCGCTTCGAGTACGTTTACATTAGCATTTGGTGTTGTTCCTATTTTTTGTCTTCTATCGAGAAGCATCAAAACCAAATGCTTACGAAAGTTTGACCTAAGAATCTCTGATGGCCCCTTGCTCCATAATAATACTTGCAGAATTAGGTGGATAATACTTGCAGAATTAGGTGGTAAAAGTTCAATGCTGATCACTCTCCAAGATAAAAAAGGTCGCCTTCACATGATCGCAGGATTTATATTTCATGACTAACTTTCGGTTGACTTCGAAATGTCAAAGAAATTTTCCCAAGAAATAATTATTAGCTGAGCTGGAGAGGAGGAAGTTAATACAAACTTCATAAATCACAAATTGCTTGCTATAACAGGGGTTTGCTAGTTAAAAAAATGCGAGTTATGCTCCCATAGGCTTAACATTGTACCAGCCAATAATTTTCGATT